>CM042978.1:18598205-18795605 GCA_023678885.1 Pogostemon cablin | reverse complement strand
AAATTAAGGAGTATTATTATTATAGATAACGTGGGTAATTGTATTAGAGGAAGTGTGGGTCATATTGTGTATTTTATTTATTAAATAGAGGAAATTGATGCTTTTGAAGCGGATGCCAGAAATAGTGAATGGATACCCTTCAAGGGGACGAAGGGATTATTTCTTAAACAAATCTCAACAATGCATTAAAATAATTAAATAATTATAATTATGACTTTTTCAATAATTAAATAATAATTAACCCATAAAAGTAGAATAAATTCAATCATGACCATCTATTTCTCAATCAAATCTCAGCCACCATTAAAATAATTAAATATTATAATTATGACTTTTTCAAATTAGAAATATACTCCCTTCTTCCCACCCAAATGGTGGTGTTTACTTTTTGTACGTGGATTAAGAAGTACTCCCTCCGTCCCATACTTATGTTCACACTTTTCGTTTTCGTCCGTCCCACACACTTATGTTTACCACCACCCAAAAAGAAAACTTCATATCAACCAACAACCTCAAAAGTTATGTTAATTTCAAAAATACCACTCTCACCTAACACACATAACTTACTTTATAATTTATTTATTATCTAAAAATACCACAATACCCCTAAAAAGTCAATAAAGTTGGTCAAAAAGTAACTTTTCTTAAACTCCGTATCTACAGTGTCGGTGAACTTAAGTGCGGGACGGAGGGAGTATTATTAATGTGTTTTGGGTAGTTGTATTAGTGGGAGTGTAGGCCCCATATTTTAGTTGTAATAATGGGTGTGTATGGGTCTCATATGTGTAAAAAAAGAAAGATAACTCTTTGAGTGCGACGCCCAAAATGGAAAAAAGGATCCTTTGAGTGGGACGAAGGGACTAAGATATTATTAAAGCAGAATAAATCTAATCCTGACTATTTTTTTCTTAAACAAATCTCAGTCACCCATTAAAATAATTAAATTATTATAATTATGAATTTAGGGTTTTATGGTTTTTGACATAATGGTTTTTAGAGGGCCAAATCCTGACCATCTATTTCTTAAACAAATCTCAACCACCCATTAAACTAATTAAATAATTATAATTATGACTTTTTCAACAATTAAATAATTATTAACCCAATCGAACTTTTATGGCAAATAATTGTTAATAATCTCATAAAAATAAAAAAATAAATATATTACAACTTTATGACCCATAAATAAATAAATATTATTTTCGTGATATTACATTACATTGAGATATTTAATTTAAAACTTTAATAATCTCATTAAACCTTTTACTAATATAGCAACAATAAATACAAAAAAAAATCAAAAAATAAATATATGTCAAATTTTTAATAATTTTATATGGCAAGAATATATACTCATTATTTTTGTGTTCGTTTGATTAATTCTCTACCAATTAACAAAACAAACATTGCCGTCAAACTCAGATGCATTAGATTGTTTGAGTCTCCTAATTATCAAATTCAGGCATGGTTCAACCAATCTGGAAGGTGTTTATCACGATGTTGAGATTTGTTAATATTTGTTACTTTGTTGTTATTTATTTTCAATCATTCTGTTGCATCATGTTGTGATTTGAAACCTGAGTATGTTTTGTAGGGGTATTTGTTTATTTTTATTATTTTATATATTTTTTCAAAGAAATATTATTCTATTCAAACATCATAAAATCAAATGAAATTGTTGCCCAAAAACTAATACATACCGTGCAACGCACGGGTTAGCTACTAGTAAAAATAATAACGTGAATAAGCTTATAATTTTTGGGGTGTTACAAAATGTTATTACAGCAACGGTAGTTGTGAGAGTCGAGCTGGTAAAAAAGACTAACTGGTTTTCAAAATTCTTCTATTAAACACTAGCTCAAACAGTTTGTAGATAAAAATGTTCTACATTTTAGGGTTGAGAAATCAAAGTTTCGGCTAATGATCATTGGATCGAGCTGTATGCAAATATATTACCTTAATCTTGATCAGTACTAATCTTATCCTTGCTATACTTCTCTACCACTCAATACTGGTGTTATGCAGATGATAATTTCTATTTCTCTGCACCTTGCAAGGTCTATTATTGATTTGAGATCAATCTAGCTCTCAAAACTTGTTTTCTAAGTATTTTTTTTTTTTTGATCTCTGATAGGAAGCAAAATTAGGGTTCACCCTCGACGGGAGCGGGCTTAGGTCCGTATCGTGGGCTGACCTTATTTATGTTTATTTAGCTCTTGAACCCATTGTTCGCGGGTTGGGCATATTTATTTTAATGATGTTTTTTGTTTAGGTTTTTAGAGTTTTGGTTTCTTTCCTTTTTGGTATTAGAAAGTAGTAGTATTTCAGGAGTGTATTATTAGGGTTTATGGATTTTTATCACATGGAGGCTTTTGGGCAAACGAAGTTTTCCGTTTGACCAATTGTTTATCGTTTGATTGTTTTTATTCTTTTCTTTAATTTCTGTTATTATCAATCTCATATTGTTAAATTCATCATTATGAATTTATTACTATTATGGATCAAATTCATCTTCGATCTTTGTGGTTTGAATTCACAGAAAATGTGGAATGATAAATACAAAATCTTTACCCCTCTTTTGAAACTTCGATCACCATGAATGCAATCGTCCTTGCTTATATATGCAGTTAGAAAACACATGAATATACTAGATTTTCTTTTATGATTTGTTGTAAAATGCATCTATATCATCATTACATTTACAGTGACACGGTGAATGAGAATTGGTTGGATTCGCCTAGCTCGGTTTTGAATGTCTACCGTGAGCTCTTACACACAGGGCTTCGTATATGGATCTTCAGGTTTCTCATCACTCCCCATCTCTGTTAATTTATCATTGATCCATCAAATATTGGAAGTTTGCTATATATTTATATGTATAAACAGATACAGTTTCCTTAAACCATCAGTTTTTGTTTCTTTAAAAAGATCAGAAAGCTCAAATGACAGTTGAGTCAATGTTTTTGACAGTGGTGATAATGATGGTGTGCTTCCAGTTACGTCCACACGTTACAGTATCGCTGCTCTAAATCTTCCAACCATTAGTCCATATCGCCCTTGGTACGATGCTGGACAGGTGAGCTTACTTTCTACCCACCAACCAGTCTGAATCTGATCTTGGACGAACGGAACTTAACGTTTGTTGCATATGCAAAACAGGTCGGAGGATGGACACAAGAATACGAAGGGCTAACCTTCGTGACCGTGAGAGGAGCAGGCCATGAAGTTCCTCTGCATAAACCGAAACAAGCTTTAACACTGATCGAGTCGTTCTTAGCAGGACAGTCTATGCCAAAACTCGAGCTAGTGAGTGATTCGTAGTTTTTTTATTGACTTTTCGTCTCAACTCTTCTGTTGCTTGAGGTTGGAATAAGGCTTGGCTGGATGATGCACAAGATTATCTTGTTTAAATGGAATTTGAACATCAATTCTGCACTTTTATGTTGATAATCTATGTGCAATTGTCCTCCAAACTAGATTGAACTTCATGTTTTTGTTATCAAACACTGTTTTTGTTGTTTTCTTGATAATGATGATCAAACAGAACACAAACCTTAATGGAACCTGGGTTTCTTCATACAAACTACAGACTAAGTATCAATGCTTACAAATGGGCAACTTCTTTTCTTTACAAATTACAAGCCAAGAAGAGTTAATACTATCAAAGATCATGCTAAGTGCTTTTGTACAAATGAACACTCAAATCCACAATCAAATTAATCAGTGACAATCAAAAGTTAAAAACAATGGCAAAGTTACTCTTACACAATCAGTTGTTTGATGAGTTGGAATTTACACGAAGCACGTGAGCGAGAGAAACGACATCAGTTCCAATAGCAGAGCAGTGATCAAAGCCAGAAGTAAAGCATAGCCTGTTTGAATACCAACATTAAGCATGAGGGAAATCGATTCATCAGAAGAACGAGAAAGAGAGAAAAATTACGACGTAAATTGTACCTCAGAGAGAATTTCTAAGGATGGCTTATCTCTTATGGAAGATTTCTTTACTTTCAAACCCCTAATCTCATCATGTAATAAATCAAGTTTCTGTTTAATCTCATTCAACATTCTCATTTCCTCCTCTCTGCTACTACATTCAGATGACCTCTCAAACTCTTCTACAATTTCTGATGTTCTATTAAGTTGATATACAGAAGTACTAGTTCTGGGGTGAACAACAACCAAATTGCAGTTGAAATCACTTTTTTGACATAAAACATTCTCACTTTGAGATGTTTGCAGCATCTTCTCGAGCCAATCAGTTTCATCTCTAGCATCCATTTTCACATCTTGTGGATGAACATCATCTCGTCCATCAAGTGAGTCATGACAACTCAAGTCTTCCTCAACACGTGGGACCTCAAAGACATCATGAATGCTTGTGGAACAACAAGTATCAACAGCTACGGTACAGTTTCTTGATTTCGTTATGCGAGTCTCATCAGTTTCGTTCAATCTGCTTTCGTTTCTTTCAGATCTCGATACATCACATACATTGTCTGATCCTGTATGAGAAGGAAGAGGAGAAGGTGACAGAGTGTTACTCCTGGAATTCACACCTGCTATCTCCTTCACTCTGAGATCTAATTTCCTCATCTGCTCCCAGTATGAATTCATCCCTCTAGGACTAGAATTATTCGTAATTGTGTCTGAGTCCGACGCTTGATCACACGTATTTCGACTCACCCTTTCCTCCATAATTCTAGAAACCAAATCTGTTTCACCTGTGCTAAAACCATCTCTATCCTTAATCACCTTCTTATGCTCATTTGAGACCGGTGCAGAGTTCCGCCTTCCTAAGCTTAGAGCACTCGTCTCCCCGGCTATATTTTCATCAAGCTTCAGCTCTCCAAAACCAGGATCAGTGCACCCCATGCTCAACAACTTGTACCTATAAGCTTGCATTTGGTGATTCAAAGCAGAAACTTCCATATCCTTCTGATAGATAACATCTTCGATTATGGACAATGATTCCTCAGCATGATAAATTTTCTCCTCAGACAATCTCTTGTACTGCTCTGCCTCCATTCTTACGGCTGCCTTTTCGCCTTGCAGCCGTAATATTACTGATAAAGCCTCACTAGCTGCAGTGGCGGATGCTTCCCTCTCTGCTTCCAATTCATTGTAGAGTTTCTGAAGAAGCTTCTGCTGAGCATAGAGTGTCTCTTTAAGAGCAGAAACATCATCTTCAGACATGATATGATCACCAGTTGGATTTTGGACATATGAACAAATACTGGGAATTCAAAAGGGGGGAAAACATGTACCAGCGTAAGAAGTCATACCAATTCAAGAAATCAAATTATGTGAATCATTAAATCTTTCTTTTCAACAATCAACTGATCAAGACACCCATATTTTACTTTCTATCATAAATGGAAAATCCTTGTGATACAAACAACATACAGAAAGAAATAAACAGAAATAGATGAATAATACCTAATTATCTCTCTGGAGAAAACTTCATTCCAAACTAACCCAATTCAAGCAAAGCCTACCTCCTTAATCTTCAAGCACAAGAAAATTAAACTGCTAATTTCAACAAAAATCATCCCAGATTCACAAAGCCACACACCATGAGATTATACTGCTCGAGCAGTTACTCATCCCAGATTAATCTGACAAAACTTTTTTTTTTTTTTTGAGAAGAAGAAGGTAATAATAGTAAATCAAATGGAAAAGGAGAGAGATGAAGTGGAAAAATCAGAGAGAAAAAAAGAGTTAGATTTGATGTAGAGGTGTGATGAAAAAGAAGAATCCACAGAAATTGAATAGAGAAGAGAATTCAAGAAATCTTGTAACGGTCTCTTAGTTTGTCTTTTACACAACGAAATGATTTAGAGGGTTTTTATTTCTTTTAAGTATTAATTATTGATGATAGATTAGACTAATACTAATTACTAGCGTTGGTTTAAATGATAATTGCGTTATGGGTCAATTATTAACCTTTATTACTCAGATTATATTAATCAAATACCATTTTTAATCCTATTTAAGTTTAAGTGTATTCAGAATTAATTAACTATTAATCTCTCTATAAAAATAGGAGATAAGTTGAGATTAGTTAACAGTGGATCAAACATTAAAAAATAAATTTAATTGTATTGTATTCAAAATTAATTAATTAAAAATATTACTATCAAATTAAATTACCATAAGAAATCTTCATAAAATTTTTAGATAAATAGTCAGAAAACTTTTATATATTCTAGTATCTAGATTATATACAATAAGAAATTTTTACATAAAATTTTTAGATAAATAGTCAGAAAACTTTTATATATTCTAGTATCTAGATTATATACTATAAGAAATTTGATGTATTCAGAAATATTTAGATAAGTATTCTTTAGATATATTTGTTATGAGATTAAATTATGAAAAAAATTCTGCATTATATTAGATAAATATTCAAAATATTTATATAAGTATTTGAATATTACGATAAGATATTTAGATAAGTATCCAAAATATTTAGATATATTTGGTATCCGGATAGTATTCATAAATAATTAGATAAATATTAGAATATTAATATAAGAATTTAGATAAGTATCCAGAATATTTATGGGGTGTTTGTTTGGATGATATGAATGAGTTGGAATGGGAATGGAATGAAAAGTGATGTTTGGAATTTGGGGTGGAATGGGAATGAAATCCCAAAACTAAGGAATCATCCATCCCACTACTAAATGGGTGGAATCAATCTCATTCCACTCTACAATCATACCAATTCCTACAAAAATACCAAACACCCCCTTAAATATACTTTGTATCATTACGATAACACATCAGTTTCAGAAATAATTAGATAAGTATTCAGAATATTTAAACAGGTATCCAAATTATATAAAATAATAAATCTGCATGATGTATTCAGAAATATTTATATAAGTATTCAAAATATTTAGATTTTTTTTTGTATCAGATTATATTATAATAAGAAATCTACTATTTAAATAAATATTCAAAATTCATGAATTTAGATGTCGTGATTTCAAAACTATTGCTTTAATTTCACTAGTATTTAGATGTTGCGTTTACATAATTCATAAACTAAACATTGAGAATTCATATATTAAAAAATCATGATTTATTATTAATAAAATAATTTATTCAATACATGTGTATTCAACGACATTTATTATAATGATTTTCGTTAAATTGGATTAGTAATCTGTTATTAAAATGTGCTATTTCATGTTGCCAAAATCAACATCAAGTATCATAAATTAAACCCACAATCTATTTCTTTTTTTCTTAAGCAATTTATATAATTGCAACAAAACTTCTTCTTTTGGAAAAAAGATTTTGGTTAAAAAATCCTAACTACTCATTATAAATATTGTATATATAAGTATTATTTCTTCACGTGTATATAGAGGTATGTAAAATAAAATTGAGATATTTTAGATAATTTAATAAAAAATTAAATAAAGTAATTGAGTTTAAGGAATAATATATAGAAAGTAAAGTGTTTCTATAGTTTTGTACTAATATGAGTGTTAATATTTTATACTATTAGTAACCAGGTGTGCTATTGGGCTCTTCACTTAAGTGAGAGACTCAAGGAGAGGTGATATAAGGAGGCTTGTAGAAGGGGATGTAAAGGTGTTTGGTGTATATTAACTACTAACTGGACTAATAACTAACATTTATCGATTAAAAAAAACTATTAATAATAATATTTTAAAAAGTTAAAGTATTACGTCTAAAATTCAATTTTAGACTCTTATGTTATATCTTTTAATATAACAATTTAGGTTCTTGACTTTTTAGGAATTTTTTTAAAGTTAAACTTTAATACTTTTAACATATTATGCATTTGTATGCATAAACAAATGTGAATGTTTTTTTTTTTAACAATTTTGTACGACCTAAGAGTATATTGTTTAACTTAACATAAAACATTAAAATTTATTTAAAGATATAATGATTATTCTTAAAATTAATTTAATTGTTGTAATTCATTTTGAATGGTATTAAGAATTCAAACCTTGTGTAATATAAACATTCTTTAAAATCTTGGTTATCACATCTTTCAATTGCTAAACATTGAAAAAGATTCATGAAAGGGAAGTCCATATTACAAATATATAATAATTTATTAATATCTAATTATTATTTGGCATTAATAAAATTAAATTTATTTATGATATAATTAGGCGTGTAAATGGCGTGGTCGGCTCGAAGGTTGACCGCGCGACTCAGCATAGCCGTTGGATATTTTATAAAAAAAAACTTTTATTAAACTTTTACTTTTTCTTTATTCCATTATTAAATTATAAAATAATAATTTGTTTTAAAAAAAGGACCCACGTGTCATAATAATCACTTATCACTGCTTTTAATTTTGTAGGAAAAATAAGAATCCAGAAAGAAGAAATTAAGCACGAAAGTGTCGAAAAGTTGGAGCAGAATCATACCTCAAATTCAGTTCTAAAGGCTCCATCAAACCCACCATTTCTTACTTTAATGTGTCCAATACTTATTTTAAATAATAATCTCGTAAAATAAAATAAATAAATAAATAAAGAGAGATTGCCATGTGTATAATAGGAGTAATAAATACTAGTAGAACTTTAAACATGAAATTAATCAAGTGAAATAACTTATCTGGCTCCTCACTAAAGTCTTTATACTTTACATTTGTATTTTATGTTGATATTAAAAAAATTTAATTACTTTTGTCACGCAACGTCATTCACATTTATTGTTTTATGTTATTTAAAAGAGTATACTCCGTTAAATACTATCCTTCATCCCAATAATAATAATTTCATAGTAATGGTATAAATTATAATATTTGGTGTTTGAGAAATTTTTTTTCCTTACAGCAAAATAAATGATATTAATTTAAGTTATAAGAACAAGAAATATTGAGAAAATGTTCACAGAAAAATTATTTTTTAGTAACTTTTAAAATTAGTTTGAAAATTTTGGATAATATATAAATTTTAAAGTATATTACAAAACATCGACAATTTAAGTCTAACGTCTAATGTAGAGATATTAATTGTTATTTATTTTTCTAAGTGGGAAAACAATTTTAAGATAAATTAAATAACTAAAATATAAATTCATTTATGAAAGAGATAAATGTATAAAATTGGTGCAACGTGTGACAATGGAAACCCACCAATTAATTCAGGATTTAAATCTGATAATCATGATTTGGTTTGTTATATCAATCTCCCAAGTTGTTGCTGGGCCATTAGCCATTAGCTATTATTGCCTCTTCCACTAATTATTTAATTTAGTTTTTATTTTCTTTTTCTCTCTCTAATTAGAACTAGACAATGAAAAGTGTAACACTAATATTGAAAAGCTTGAGTGTAAAGTAATTTGACAAAAAATGTATATGAAAATAACCTCTCACCAAATAAAGTTTGAGATGTTTTCCGATGTTTAATTATATTTTATATTTATTTTTTACAAAGTATAATAAATTCATGGTATTGATCTTCAATTCTTAACTATTTCCACAAATATTATAAACTTAAATCATTAATGCTATTAAGGCAAAAAAATTCTAATGCATGCTAAATATTCCATATAATTTCGGTGTTTTTTAATGTAAATACTAGTATTTCCTGCATGCACAAAAAATAGTGGTGGTTATAATAATAATAATAATAATAATAATAATAATAATAATAATAATAATAATAATAATAAATCGTAAATGCTATAATAATTGCATGAAATTCATCTATTCATTAATTCAGCTACTGCAGCTTTTATAACAACTAAATTAACTACACATATATTTACATTTGTAGTTGGTTAAATAAATATTCACCTACTTAACTTTGATTCTAGTTAACTTATTTTTAATCCAATCCAAATAATTTTTTTTTTCTTTGACTCATAATAATAAATAAGCTTACCCCCCATCATCCTCCTCTTTGAAAAATGAAAATCATCAATTAAAAAAAAGAGCAAAAACATATTATTGCATGATTTAAAATATTAGAAAATCTCATAATCAAGCCACGTGCTTCAAGATGATTAGTCGCACCAACTACTCAACCTGAAAACATGATTGTCAATAAGAAAATGTTGCAATCAAGGTTTAATATTTAATATTTTGTATCAATATTTTAAATTATAGCTATTGAAATATTCAAAGCAAAATATTGTGTAAGATGTGATTTTTGTAATAAATATAAAAGTATGATAACATTTTTAATGAAAAAGTGAGACACACTTAATAAAAAATGATAATAATATAATGAATTATTTTATTGAATAATTTATATTGTAAATAAAAGATAATACTATTTAAATATAATAATAATTCTAATAAAAAATACGGTTATGAAAACTATCAAAATTGAGAATGACAAATTATGAAAATATACTCCATAGATATATAAAGAAGACCGCGGCTAACCACACCCCCTGATTTAACGAATACGCCAATTACTGAATACACCACTTCAAATTATATATACACCCATTGCACTTTTACAATTATACCCCCTTACATATAAAATAAAAATTACTCAATACACCCAAAACATTACACATAAGCCCATCACTCTAACCTAACGTAGAACACAACATTTTTCAATTCAAAAGAAGGAAGAGAAGAGAAGGAAGGAAATAAGAGAAGAAAGGAAGAAGAGAAAGAAGGAAGAGGGAAAATGGAAGAGCCTTTTTCAATTCAAATATAATTAATACATTTATCACTACCAAAAATATTTTTTCCCCTTGACCATAAAAAAAAAAAACCCTAGTTCCAAAATTATGTTTAAATTTTTCCCAAATACAAATGTAGCATGATGGAGGACAAACTCAACTCAAAGATCATAATGGTATGTGTTTGTAAGCATTTTAACCGTTTAAAATGTCATTTCATGTTTTTTTGCTGTAATCGCAAATTTATTCGACAAACCAGGGTCGAACGGAAAGCCTGACGTTCGACCAACAATGGACGATTTTTAATAAAATGTTCGATCACTGTTGGTTGAAATTCAATTTAATGTTCGACCACTGCTGGTTGACAGAGCTTAAGTATGTTCGACCACCATTGGTTGACAGAGCTTAAGAACGTTCAATCAGTGATGGTCGAAATTCATAAAATTTTTCGTCCACCATTGGTTGAATAGTAGCATTTGTAGGCCTCAAATTATGTCACATGTTTTTTTTCTTCTAGGATTCAGTTGATCCGTCTCCACAATGTAGTGCTGTCACCGAATTGACCAAATGAGTAGAGATGTTTATATGAATGAAGACTTCTCGGACTTGTTTGAAAAGCATGAATGGTTTCGAACACGAAAAGAATTGGTACCATGGACTTGTTTATATAATGTGGCCTTCGTGCTGATCAGCAATGCTACGTGCGTCACATATCTACTATTGAGGATTGGCATCCCCCCCAATACCAAAGCTAATTTCAGTAGGATTGATAAACAGGGATTATTTTGTCCAGGTGTGTTTCTTGGTTTTTAGGTCATTTGTTATACCAATTTTAGGTTTACTAGCATTGTGGCATTGTTCATGCAATTTTAGGTTTTTCTTAATGACGGGTGTCCGATACCCACGATTAACACAATATGGATGGTCCATCGCTTACCTGTGGCACAAGGCTGGAAATCATATCTTAAACGCTAGGTAGATGTATACGAAAACCTATATCGGTGGGAGAAGCTCGTAGGAGTATGGATTCAATAACACTAGTAAATTAAATAGAGATATCATGTATTTTGATGAAACTCTATCTAAAATATTACTATTTTGATGAAATGTTATTGAACTAGTAGTATTATAATTATGAACATCATGTGTTGTGTTGAAAAGCTCATGTTCTACCACAATTGGATGAAATTGACACTGTTTGATCAATACTGGCTGAAAATTTATACAAAAATCGTCCGACAATGGTCGAACAATGTGAAGAAAATTCATCTACTACTAGTCGAACGTTCTGAAGGACATTATGGTTATTCACTTCGATCAAAAGCTCTCTTCTAACTTTATCCCACGCTTCTTCTCCATAATCAACCAAGTCTGCTACGGCCCGAAATCCACAATGCCCATCCGCTTTCACATTTTTTGTGGATGATATGTACTTTGGTCCGAGAAGTCTTCATCCATATAAACATCTCTACTCATTTGGTCACATTCGGTGATAACACTACATCGTGGAGACGGAATAACTGAATCTTGGAAAAAAACATAAGACACAATTTGAGGGACACAAATGCTACTATTCAACCAATGGTGGACGAAAAATTTTATGAATTTCGACCATCACTGGTTGAACGTTCTTTAGCTCTGTCAACCAACAGTGGTCGAACATACTTAAGTTTTGTCAACCAGCAGTGGTCGAACATTTAACTAAATTTCAACCAACAGTGATCGAACATTTTATTAAAAATCGTCCATTGTTGGTCGAACATCAGGCTTTCCGTTCGACCCTGGTTTGTCGAACAATTTCGCGATTACAGCAAAAAAACGTGAAATGACATTTTAAACGGTTAAAATGCTTACAAACACATACCATTATGATATTTGAGTTGAGTTTGTCCTCCATTATGCTACATTTATATTTGGGAACGATTTAAACATAATTTTGGAACTAGATTTTTTTTTTTGGTGGTCAAGGGGAGAAAATGTTTTTGGAACAAAGTTATTTTGGAAGTGAATGTATTAACTATTTTTGAATTGAAAAAGGTTCTTCCCTCGTCTCTCTTTCTTCTTTCCTTCTTTCTCTTCTTCCTTTCTTCTTTCCTTCTTCTCTTGTTTCCTTCCTTCTTTCCTTCTCTCTTCTTCCTTCTTTTGAACTGAAAATGTAGACTCGTCATGTTTTATTTTTCTGCTTCTTTTTGTTGTGTTCTACGTTAGGATAGAGTGATGGGTGTATGTGTGTAATTTTGTAGGTGTATTAAGTAATTTTTATTTTATATGTGAAGGAGTAAAATAGTAAAAGTGTGGTGAGTGTATATATAATTTGAAGTGGTGTATTCAGTAACAGGCGTATTCGTTAAAAGGGGGGGTGTGGTTAGCCGCGGCCTATAAAGAATACTATTAAAAATTGATTATAAATGAAATGAAGCTGGTGGTTCAGATTCGAAGTAGCTATTTTCTAAAATATGGGCCTAGGCCCAACTATTGTCTTGGGTACTTTGGGCCCAAACGTCTTGTTTAGAGGCCGAAGCCCAAAATAAAAAGGAGGAAACCAAAGAAAGTAACAGCTTTAACTACCATTTTGGTAGTAGAATTTTTTTTAGCTTCGGTTGTCAACGAACTAAACGGTAAAAATATGAACTGAAGTTCCAAGATTATTCCTTCTGCTTTGCTGCAATTCATTCAATCAGACATTGATGGAGATTTTAAAACTGTTCTGAGATACTGTTACTTTTTCAATTTGTTCTTTGGTTCGTGGGCAATATGCAGAGCTCATGTTCGATGAAATACCTGACTGAATGAACATTTATTATGCTAGAAATTTTGTGAGCTAATTCTTGTTGATTGACATTTTTAGGTGCAATACATGGAAATGGGGCATTATATTTTAGATGGACATGCAGATGCTGTGGAGTTTTGTCCCCATGATTCGTACCATAATGTTCTTGCAGCCTCCACTTACGTGTTGCAAGAGGGCGATCATCCCAGTCGGTCAGGTTGCATACACTGTTTGATGTTGATGATGGGAAGCTTGAATTGATTCAGAAAGTTGAAACAGCAGGCGTTTTCGATATAAAGTGGAGCCCGGGGCTCTCAGAGAACCTGGGCAATCCTTTGCTTGCTCAAGCTGATGCTGATGGTTATGTTAAGATTTATTCTCTGCAATCGAAGTGTTTGGTTGCAGATGGATCAGAATTACGTGGTAAGTTTTCGCTCGTTTTTCACTGTATAACTTCTTATGCTGAATTCGTAACTTGTTATTGTCTGTCATTTATTTAGACCATGGTCTTTTGAACCATCATATTGGTGATCAAATGCTTTGTATAATGGTTTATTCCTATGTAGCACACTATCTGTAGGGTTCATTGAATTTCTTCAATGAACCTTATCTGACTGAAGAACACAAATCAACGTTAGATCATCAACTATGTGGGATTGTGAGTTTAATAAAAAGGGAGGCTTATATCCCTAATTGGATCTAATCTTGTTAGTGCATTAAAAGAGGGAATGGTTGTAGTATGAGACCAGAATTTGAGTGAAATTATATATTTACAGAATTCCACCATAAAAACTGACCACTTTAGCTGAATTTGAACAAGTCTTGGGCATACTGCCACATTCTAGATGTTAGAAAAGAAGATATGTTTCTCATATTTTAGTGAAGGTTGTCAAAGTATGTCATATTGTTTACCTAAAACTTGTTGGTGTTCAGCTCTGCTACATAAGTAGCTTATGGAGATTCCTATTACATTATTGGATTGTGAAATGATGTATTACTTGTAGTTCTGATGTGCTCTCTTTATCTTCCATAATGATAATGAGATCTCCTGCTTAGTACAGGAAAAATATTAAATGAAGTTCGTGGAAAATGTATCAGTTCTTCCATGTGCTTGTGCATTGATTGGAATTCATCCGCGACATCCATGGCAGTAGGCCTTTCTGATGGATCGGTTTCTATAGTCTCACTTGACGAATCCCAACTCAACATCTTACAAGAATGGAAAGCACACGACTTTGAGCTTTGGGCTGCTTCGTTTGATGTCCAACAGCCAATGCTAGTGTACACAGGATCTGATGACTGCAAGTTCAGTTGTTGGGATTTGCGCGAGGACCAGTCTCAGATGGTTTTCCAAAACAGAAAAGCTCACACAATGGGAATATGCTGTATAGCTAAAAGCCCTCATGACCCAAATATTCTACTTACTGGCAGCTACGATGAATGCCTACGGATGTGGGATGTTCGATCAACTTCAAGCCCAGTAAATGTGTCTTCTATAGGTTTAGGTGGTGGAGTTTGGAGAATAAAACGCCATCCATATATTCCAGGCCTTGTCTTGACTGCCTGTATGCACAATGGATATGCCATTGTTAAGTATCGAGCGGATGAAGCTCAAGTTGTTGAAACATATACAAAGCACGGTTCCCTTGCGTATGGAGCTGACTGGCAGAGAGGCGGTCCATTCGCAAGTGGAATAAGAAAGAGTCCTGCAATCGCTACTTGCTCGTTTTATGATCGTCTTCTTCGCGTGTGGACACCAGAAGTTGATTTATTTGTGTGATTTGTTGTAATCTTTACAAGTTCTTAGCTTTTCAAAGCACATTTCAGTCTGTTAAATGAAAATGAAACCATTTGCAAAGCAAATTCAGGATTTTACCCATTTTGGCAATTCAACTTCAACATGTCCACTTCATTTATTTTTCCCAAACTCAGAAATTGTTCAACAGCTTACATCTCAAAAAAATTGAAATCTCAATATCATACAGTGGCTGAAAAAACATGAATGAATGGTTAAGTGTTGTACAACATGGATTGGATGGATAATACAAAAGAAAGTGTTCCTTCTGTTTGCTCTAGTCTACTGGAACTTCAACTTCCATCTTCAGCCCAGAACTGCCAAGAATCTGCATATAGGAAGTAGCTTTTCAACACGAGTTACTCGTAAATAAGTTCATGACCTTTCAACTTTTCTAACAAGTAAACGAACAGATACATACATCGATTTGTTCAAACATGGCAATTCCACTTATTGGGTTCAAAATTCAAATAATATGGTAATGATGTAGAACATAAAATGAAGGCAGGTGTCTTAAAAGAGAGAAAGCACAGTCCACCAAGATAGGACAATCTTGCTGCTATCCTTGAGAATCTATACATCCCTTATCAGTGTATGGACAGCCAATTATAACAAGTCGCACACTCACAAGCCGAAATTACAGAGAAAGAAGTTCTATGCTCAAGTGCTCGTTAATAATAGAGTAGGTCCAATATTACCTTCATGAAGTCGGCTGGAACTAACAGAGAATCTTTTGTGTAGCCGGCCTCTTCAAGAACTTGGGTAAGAAATTTCTGTTAAAAAATAACTCCGAGATGTTTAATTAGATTAGGAGCCAATAAGCATAGACGAAATGAGAGGAAGAAGTGACATGGTAAAATGTATTCAGTACTGAGGACAATTTAAAGGGGAAAATAAAAGTAGTAACTTGTGAAGTTTACTTATAATTTGATTCCCTCGTGTCATATGTTGTTCTGTTACCTATTATCTTAAAACAAGTAGGAACCTTCTCTTCTGACATCAGCTCTATCAAGCAATAACGTAACAATTCTCTCTATGAACAGAATATCATGATGGCTTAAGATATAAAGGCATAAGAGCATCTCCAAGAGACTTTAAAATTTGAAGAGTATTTTCACAATATAAAGAGGATTTTTAATTTTAAAGAATCATATTTTTGTTATACTCCAACAAACTCTTTATATTTTCATTTCCAATGTACACTTATTACATATTTTCTCTTTTAATTTATTAAAAACTATTTTATTTGAACCAAAACACACAATAAAGTAGATAACATTTAATGCAATTTAAGTTTAAAGAGTGGATTTGGCTCTTCAAATTTGAAGAGTGAAAATGATTATGTAAATTTAAAAGTTAAAATAGAGAGTGTGTTGGAGCTCATATTTGTCAACATTCTCTTAAAATTTGAATATTTTGTATTTTAAAGAGCTTTTTGGAGATGCTCTAAGGCACAAAGAATCAACGCAAATGTTCAAAAAACAGTATATGATAGTCATAAAACTTCTAAAACGAAAATGTTCATGTTCCTTGTAACTTAGAAGGCAGTAGTAATATTGTATCAGCTTCATTATTTATATCTGGTGAGCATTCCATGTTTCTGATTTTTGTGGACATACGAATCAGCACTTTTTCCATAGCTTCTTAGGGTGAAGATAAATAATCAAGCAAGGGTATACCATTTGAAAAAAAATAAACTAAAGGTGGTAAAACATTAAATATATTATCTGTGGAGATGATGACAAAGGAAGCAAGACTAACCTCTCTCTGCTGTTCAGATATAAATTGACCAGTCAAATCCCTCAGTATGTCCAGAATCTTGTTGAAACTAACCTTCCCACTACCATCATAATCATAAACCTTAAAAATAACTGGGTCAAAAGAAATTATACTGCATCAGCCAACAGGTAATAGAAAGAGTAATGTTGGCAGAAAATAAAGAAAGGAACACTTTTATTTTTTCTCATCTTACATTCAACTTTCTGCTGCAAACTAGCTCGAGAGCTAAAAGCAGATAGGAACGCAACAAACTCTTTAAAATTTAGTCCATCCAGCATCCTCAACAATCTCTGAGAAGAGAGAGAGGAAGATTTTTTTTAATCAAATCAACATATATATTAAAATCAGGTTCACTTTGTTGTAATTGCATACATTCCGGATTAGTCATCATCTCGTTTTAACAGTTACTTTGTTAGCTAATTTCCAACTAACTGTTTTGGAAGTCGTCTTCATTCTATTTGTGGCACAAACATTTAAAATATGCTAAAATGCATGCTTTGTACATCAATGATGAACCAGTTCCATGTGATCTTAAATAGACAGTTCTACAGGAAGCTTATACAACTGAATGCAAGTAACAGTGGCACAAGGTGTTACCTTTCAGCTTGAATGATAATATACTTTGAAGAAATATGAGAAATTATTTATTTATTAGGTTGTTGGGGTGGGGGTGGGGGTGGGGGGGGGGGATCTCTTATTAGATTCCAAAATTTTCAAGAACAAGAATTTGCTCTCAAAGAGGTTGTGAGAGGGTCATTTGAATTAATGCATTTTAGGGCCTATATATTTCCCCAGAACTGTTTGTTGAATAGTAGGAATGCCAATGAAACTCCAAACTGCAAAGAAAATCTCTAGCTTTTGTGGCCATTACCCTAATTGGAATTTTGGATATATTGCTTCTCAAAGTCTAACACTTCATTCAGTGATCACCTATATCATCCTCATATAGTCATCTTCACATCTCTCTCTCTCTCACACACACACACACAAGCACACACATTTATACACAACAACAATCAGATCACACTCATGCACTCCTGTTTTTTCTTTAAGGATTTTGCCATATTAAGCTTCATTACCTAAAGATGAAACTCGTCATACTTATACAGATGATGAGATACCACCAACTTAGCACCACTTGTGAAGCAACAATTCAAATCTACAGAAAAAACTAATCACTTTCAATTCTTATTTAGTGCTTCATGTAAATAAATGGGAATTGAGAAAGGGATTCTTCATTAACTCAAGAACAAATAAACCAAGAACTAAGATTTAGACATTTGATCTTCTATTTTTGTCCCATCACAAGGTTAATGTCAGTGCAAATTCTCATGCATTAAAACCATACAAAGAAAATGGAGCTTGTGAGAGCTAATTGTATAACCTGAGAGAGAGGATTAACGGCGAATTCAGGTACGGTCATGAACTCATCGGCCGTAACGAACCCTCCACCATTCCTATCCAACTGGCAGAACCTCTGGTACAATGATACTATCTCCTGCTGGGAAACTACAAACAGGATTCATCAAAATAACAATCAAAAGAAAAATTACAACAGCAATACATCATTATATACACATTAGAACCAGACAGTAATCTCAATTATGGTTATTTTTTCCTGAATTGATATATAAGTCAGAAAAATCCCATCAGAAACCATGGAAACGAAAAACATGAAAAGCGCAGCAATCTTTCAAGAATCGGAGGTGTGACATAGAGGAATGTCGGAGTAAACCGGAAACAAGTCGAAAAGAAAAGTGAAAGGAAGATGTTTACAGGTGTGATTGCAGTGTTCCTGGACCTCTTCAATGTCGTACTGCGTGAGCATGGAGGAGCTGTTGCCCATGGTGTTATTGGCGTAGTTTACGGATGACTGTGTTTTGGAGGGGCGATTTAACCGCCCACAATCTCGATTGAGTAATTTTAGAGTGATAAAGGAAAAGCAGAAAAGCTTCGATTTCAACAATGGCGGAGTTGAAGCGAGTGTACTGTGCTTGTTTTTAACGATATTAATATATTTAGCCAAAAAAACAAAAATAAACTTGCCAATTGGAAATTTGAAAAATCATTTTTACCCACCTTTTTTTAAGAAAATCAAAATTTCCCACCTCCAACCTTTATTTTTATTTAAATTAAATAAATTATTTCTGGACACTTATTAAGATCACGAGTAATTAAAAAAATATATTATAAAATAAAATATTATTTTGTCCAAATTATTAATAATTAATAAAAAATATAATAATTAAAATTTCTAAAATATGGAGTAATTTATAGGGTTATTCAATTGAAATTTTTTAGTATAATGTGATAATTAACTATTCCGTATAATGTGTGTTTTTTATGAGCCAATTGAATTTTAAAAACTTTAATTAAAAAAAAAAAGAAAGTGAATTTAAAGATAACCAGATTTAGACAAATTTTTCCATTCTGTTCATTAGATTTGGTTGAACAAAATGATAAAATTTGTACGGTGCTGGCCCAACCCAATTATCATTGCCACTTTTCTTGTTTAAACACATTTGTTTTTTTTTTTGAATCCAAATAAAAAATAAATAAAAATTCATAAAAATCACTACATATCCCATTATAAGAAATGGTGTTGCAAAAACACACTTAATCAAAGAAGACTGCAAATAAAAAGCATGTTCGTCCAGGACTGACTGAACAAGACTCAATTCAAGCGTTTGATCAGGTCGAACAAAAAAGTTTGCGGTTGATCAAGATCGAACGACATACCCTCGTTTTTATGCATTTTACTTACTATTCACACCAGTTTTTTCCATCAAATCGTCATGCATGCTGTCCACTTCATTTTCCATAATACAAAATAACATATTTGACTTATACATTCCTATTACTTCACTTCTAAAACCAAATCCTAGTTTTGAATGGGGATGATCTCCTTCTTTTTATATTTTTCTCATTTCTTGGATATAAATGAATGTGTAGTAAAGAAACGAGTGTATTTAATGCAACTCATTTGCTAAAAAAATTGAGGATAAATATTATAGCGTTGCGAATTGTAAATATTTAGGTTGGCCCAAAATAATAATAACAATGCTAATCTTTTAGCTTAATTACATCTAGAAAGTTCTAATCTTGATTGTCGACATGTACAAGAAATTTAGCGCAAGCTTCTTCTCATCTCTTTCTCGTGTCTACATAACACGCTCAACTCCAATAAATCCAAATTCTTACTCCTTTCTTCACCCAGAAGTATGTCGCAGCCGTCGCGCCCCAAGAGCCCCGATGAGCAAAACGTATGTTCTCCGTTTATCAAATCCTTGTTTTCTTGAAATTTTCCCAATTATATGAGTCACGAAGTGGCATTTTATCCGGGTTTATCGAATTGATCGATTTTCATTCGAATTGGCTTCTAATGTGGAAATTAGCTGACGATTTTTTCTCGAATTAGTAGTTTTGTAGTCAATTAATATGTGGAATCGCTATTTATGAATATTTGGGTGCGATGATGATGATCTTGTTATGTGAATTTGAGTGAAGTGATGCCTTTCATTCAATTTCATGTGCACTCTCTTTCTTTGTTTCTTGAGGACTTAATAGTATATTTAACTTTTTGATTTATGAGAATTAAGGACAATGAAGAATGTGGGGTTGAATTTTGAAGAATTATGTGTTATAGTATAAATAGCTAGAGTATATCGAAGAAACTGGCATTGATCACGGGAGAAAAGGATATGATGAAATTATGGTTTTAGGGTGTGTCATTTTGTAAGCCCTGAAATAGTCATAATTGTTTGATTATGTTTACAATAGTCTCCTCTGATATGTTTGAGAAGGAATGATTACTGCTTGACATATTAATTGGTGGTGCTGTTTCTTGGGAATAAAATTGCAATTTCTCATGTGTGGTATACCTGCTTTCAATGGAAGGAAAAGCCTAATCTTCTGTTTCTTCTGCATTGAATGGTGTGTGGGTGCATCAGAGGATTTTTTCTTACATGAATTAGCTAATAATTGCGAGTCTGGCCGTATTTTTTTTTGTTACACATATACTGGATAATTATGTTATAGACTATAGTGGCTTATTGATTATTGTGTCAATTCTGAATGCCATGAAAATAATGTTAGTGTTCACCCTTTTGTGTGCTGTAACTGGCATTAAGGTTGTTAGTAGGAGTGTTTGTTGCACCTAATTTTCCCATCTGTATCTTTATTTTTATATTGTTAACTCATCGTCGTTTGATTTCTAAGTGAAGTTAATATTCTTATTTTGTTATGTTGTATGGAAGATCTTATATGTAGGTTTATTTAAAAAACTTGTTATGTATATACTCTGTTATAGTGCACTGATGCAGTTGGTAAAAGCTTGTTGTGTGAATCTTCTGATTAATGTATTTTTCAGGGGATGTATATTCGTGTAAAGCGCAATAAAACAACTTACTTTCTGCAATGCGTGCCAAGTGAGACAATTCTACAAATTAAGGAGAAGTTGCAAGAACTTATTGATCAACCAGTCAATGATCAACGTTTGATACTAATGCCAAACCGAGAAGTTTTAGATGATTCAAAGTCACTGGCAGATCAGAAGGTCTATCTTCATTCTTGACAATTAGTAAAATATTGGTTGCTGCATACGGTCTTGTGTTTTATAGCTAGTTAGCATAATTGCGATCAACTGATCGGTTTGGTATTTGTTGATATGCTTGCTCGATAGTCCAACTTTTTTTGCACCTTTGCTTGGTTTGCATCTCATTCAATCTGTTTTTTGCTCTGTCTTTCAGGTTGAGAATGATGCAGTTGTTGCTCTAACATTGAGAAAAGGTTCTATAACTTTCTAGTTCACTTTCATAGTTTTGATTTCGTTTTCTCCATGATTTATATGATTGATTTTCTCCTTCTCTGAAGTGAACTGTGCAGTGTTATCATGTTTTAGAAAAAAATGGACTGCCAAGGAAATATCCATTTCCATCACTGCATATTGAGTCCGTAGGGTGGCTGAAGATGTTTAATCTATGATTCTAATGCTTTTGATTTTCTTGATTTTAATAATTTATTTTCTAAAATTTGCAAATGTCCAATCAACTCTTGGTAAACTATTAAACTAGCATCAGATATGTTACAGTCCTCAACTATAATACAAGTCGGGCTTTATTTTTTATGTCGGATGCGTGTTGAAAGTAAAGATAGAACCATATCATAAAATCATATTTTGTTGCAAGGCCTTACGAACACTTAAGTTGGTGTTTTCTTTCACTTCATTTACTTGCCCAGTTAGTTAAATTCATCACTCTGTTAGAGCTTCCCTTATCCGATATTCACAAGTCCAGTTTACTGCGTTATTTCATCTTGATGGTTTTAGCCTGCGTGTTTATGACATAACTAACTGCCATTCAGCTGTGTTTCGCAGTTATTCCTAAAGGCTTCTGCATTTGCTACGTCCTCTCAAATGATCATGCCAAAATACTAGAACAAGAATCTCATCTCTGTTTCAGTTTTAGTTTGATTACATGAGTACTTGTCTGTTTCTCTTTTTTCTTGTGCATATACAATGATTGATGAATTTTCGCTTTGGCTCTCAGATGACAGCGAATTTGAAGACATAAACATTGTGAGATCTAACGATTTTTACCAACCCAATGAGACGGACCTCTAACCATGGTGACCGAGAGCCTCACCAGAGACTGAAACGTTGAGAGGAGTTGAACTCTTGCACACATCATTAGTTACCATTACATTCAATTTAAAACTAGTGGTTGTGTCGTTTGGATCGCGTTTATAGTGTAGAGTTCTTCATTTCTGCTGCAAAGATTACTTCGATTTCTGTTGCAGAGCAGCCATGGCTAGGGAATTCTTGATTTTCTGTATGTGTACCTTGGACATAATTGTGATCTTTCAGTGATTTGAGTTTCTGTTTGGATCGAGGGATTCATAATCCGTTTTGAAGTCCAAATATTTCCTTATGGTGATCTCTGAGAAGAATTACAAATTCATTTGCGATATTGCGTGTTAATCTTTTAAAGCTTTTACTTAGATTTTTATATTAAGTTCGTACATGGTTGGTCGAAGATCACACCTTATATTGAATTAAGTAGAATTATTATAATTATTATTTATATTATTAATTAATTATAAAATAGTTTACTTTATTATTTTTAATTAATTGAGTATTATTTTTTATAAAAATATTATTACTTTTTATTCATTTCATAAAGATTTTTTTTAAATGGTCACACACAATTTTTTGCCCCTAACAATCATATTTTAACCCAAGTTTTTGCTTCTAATAATCATATTTTAACACGTCTCTAACCCATCTCACGAGAGACTGCTTTTTTAATTAGGTCGGCCGAAAATTGAGCTGCCAACTTATTTAAATTTCATATTAGTACGAGTATCTTAAGTATTAATCTAATTAAAAGTTATCATTATATCTTAATAAATTTTTATACTTATATTGTCAACTTTTCAAGAAATTCAAGAATATCGGTACATCCAAATAATCTAACAGTTGTTTTTCAATGCACTTTGGGCCTTTGGCATAAGCTTTATGATTAAATTAAAATAAAATAATTTATACATACATTTTATTTATTGAAATGAAGATGTTCTTTATTTTGGTCAAATCAGCACAATTTGAGTTAGTGGGTTTGTCAATGGATGTAGCAAAAGAACATGACATTTGGGTCATCTTGTTTTTAAGGTTGAATACATCGAATCCCTACATAACCTTTACGTATTTTCTACTGCCTAAGTTTGCACACTACATGGTGTATATATGTACTCAAATTTAATTACTCCATATTAAATATTATAAATTAAGAAATCGACATTAATTTTTATTTCGAGAATGAATGTAGAGACTGCACGCCACTAGGAAAAGCTTTTTTTTCTTCTAGTAAATTTGTACGAGGACGTCTCACTATCAGACTATTGCATGCTTTGTAAATAGTTATAATTTTTATTAAGGATATTATCATTTTTCTTTTAAAATATTATCACTTTACAATTGTTTATAAAATTGTTTATGGCTCCGTTATTACTTTTTTTCAATTGGATATCACATTTTACTAAAAATTACTCCCTCCGTCCCATAGAAGTTGACACACTTTCTTTTTTGGTTTGTCTCACTAAAGTTGACACATTTCCTTTTTAATACATGGACCTACACAAAAAACAATTAATCTATTCTCATGGGCCCCACATATCACATATAATACAACTACCCACTACACATTAAATATTATTTCTCTCATTTCATTTTACTCCACTTTACATTAAATTATTATACTCCTTAATCTCCGTGCCAAAAAAAATTATACCAACTTCTATGGGACAGAGGGAGTATCATTTTTTATCTGTATTTTCAGAAGGAATAGTATCACACAAATCTTTCCCTTCACCTTAAATAAATTTAGAAGATATATGTCCAGTATCTTCAAAATTAAGTTATTTGAGTATCTCATACTCCCTCCGTCCCATTAAAATTGGTATAATTTTTTTGGGCACGGAGATTAAGGAATATAATAATTTAATATAAAGTGAAGTAAAGTGAAATGAGAGAAATAATATTTAATGTGTAGTAGGTAGTTGTATTAGAGGTGATATGTAGGACCCATGAGAATAGATTAATTGTTTTTATGTGGGTCTATGTATTAAAAAGGAAATGTGTCAACTTTAGTGGGACAAACCAAAAAGAAAAGTGTATCAACTTCTATGGGACGGAGGGAGTATATTAATCAATTAAAAATAGTATTACATAAGAATATAGACTGAATATACTCCCTCCGTCCTAGGCTAAGAGTCTCGTTTGCTTTTGTGCACGTGGATTAAGGAGTATTATTATTTAATGTGTAGTGGGTAGTTGTATTAGTGTGTGTGGTTTCCCATGTTTTAAATGTATTAGTGGGTGTGAGTGGGTGAGACGATCAAAATGGTAAAATGACCCTCTTAGCCTGGGACGGAGGGAGTATATGATATGATGTCCCTTTTCATACTCTAATCTTATTTTAATGTTAGATGTTAAATCAATCATATTGTGATTAATTTGTGGAGTAATACTTAATCAAAATGGACAAAAGAATTTTTCAATTTGCATTCCATGTTATGATGAGAAAGATAGCATGCTTCACTGTGGACCATTTTGTCCCTACTCCCTAGCATGCTTTTGTCTAATTAATTAAATCTTTTTCCAATTATGCAATAATAACTTTAATTACTTTGCTTCCATTTTTATTAACACCATTGCACATGGATTCTATCATTTTATGTACCCACCCCATAATTAATATATTATAATTTGCTTCAATTGGAAAAGTATTAATTTTTTTTCTTTTAGAGGTGAAAGAGTATAATAAATAGTTATGTACTCTTATAATGAGTTACAACTTAACTTTAGTTAATATCATGTTCTTTATCAGTCATTACTTACTCTTATAAAGTGATTTCAATAAATTTTGCTTTATTTCTAAAAATATCATTTATATATTTTTTAAAAAATACTGCACAATGAAACTAATATACATAAGTTTCCATGACAAATTTATGAGTTATAATGTTATATTATAGTGTACTCTTTAATTTGTATTTAGGTGAAAGAAAATACCAAAAGGTACATGAGTAAAAAAATAAGATATGGAGTAGTATTTTATTTAAGGGCAACAATTGAATGTAATCGTTTCGAAGTGAGATTATTTTATGTTTTATTAAATAGTTAATATGTTTTATTAAATATATTATCCCTTTTTATTCCTAATTAGTTATAAAATAATTTACTATTTATACTACTGTTACTTTTCACCAATTTGAATATAACATTTTTTATCAAAATATTATCACTAACTATTTATCCATCAAAAAATGAAACTTTTCCCGTTAGAGTTACACAAGTGTTTCTCTCCTAATTTGGAATTGTCTCATAAATCACACATATCATTTCACACATGAATTTATCATCACTCTCGTTTATGCTTTTCTTAACTAGAATTTCAACTATATCACATGCATAATGAATTGCTCTTTAATTTAATTAATTAATGTGATTTGAGATTTGAATAATGAAACCAATGGATAATTGCTTAATTATTTTATAGAGAAAATTAAATTAATAATTAATATTGAATGAAAGAGCAAATGGCAAATGATAGATTGGTGGTCATGTGATAGAATGTAATGCCAAAATCAATTAATAATATGCCATACTTCACCATGTTCTTTCCACAATTCTTTTTTTGGGTTCTTTATCTTATCAAGAAATTGTCATTTTTGCTACACCCACTTCCCACATTCAACACCAATGTATACACTCAATTTATTTTGGATGTTGAAAGATCATGTTAATGGACACCATACAAAAATAATACTAATATCAATTTACAATAAATACTTAGAGATTTTTTCATATATCTTTCATGCACACTATGTAAATGGAATATATAGGGGCTATTCGTTTTATTGTAATGAATGAATGAGGTTAATTCATAGCCATACATATATATATATATATATATATATATATATATATATATATATATATATATATATATATATATATATATATATATATAATAATCGATAAGGAGTATGATAGTATTTTAAAAGACATAGGGAAATGTTGATTGAATTAGTTTTTAAACAATTTATAAAATAAATAAAAAATAATAACATTTTAATAATAAATATTAATAAATTGATATAAAAAAATCACTAATATTATCATGAGAGGATCTAACATGAAAGTATGGTCTTAATATTATTAATTAACAATTATAATATGAAAAGAGTGCGAGTTCCGTGACGAATAATACTCCATGCATGATAACATTTTTAATAGAAATTCTATAAATAAAAATTAATAATATCTCATTAAAAAAGTATAATAATTAATTAAGAAAAAATTCATCTCCTCTACGTGTCCCTTATATAGTATTTTTTTAAAAATAAAATAGAGATATTATAGATTAATAACACGAAGAAGAATAGTAGAGAAGGTCATCCACAAAGTTTGGAGGCTCGACCCATACATGAGGGTTTGAATAATCACGAGAAACCCTAGCAATTTTGTGTGCTACATTATTAGCAACACGATTAACACGATGAATTGAGAATGATGAAATTGAAGTAAGAATTTATTTACAAGCTGTCACGTAATTCCCAAATACCAAGTCCTCCACAGTTGGGTGTTGGAGCGCATCATCCACGATCTTTGCATCTATTCCTATAATCACTCGTTCCATTCCCAAATTCTTTAACCATGACAGTGTTTCATATACACCCATAATCTCTCTTTCATCCACTCGAAATGTTTCAGGTATCACAAGTGAATGACATACAACAAAGCTTCCTGTATCATCTCTCAGAATCATGTCAATACCAATCTCAAAATTGTCTCCAAAGAAAGCTGCATCTACATTTAGTTTTAAGAAAAAGGTGGGTGGTTTATGCCAATCTAAACATACATAAGATGTTTGTCTAGAAGCTCCTCTACCCGCACTGACTCCCATTCTTGGAAGAACCAACATGCCCCGTTAACCGCTTGAATTGCTGGCTTGTAAGTTCCTCTCCATAAAGCCGAGTTTCTTTCCTTTCAAATCTGTCATGTTACCATCACAAATTTTCTTACATCCTTTTCATTCAATGTGTCAAATAACAAGAAGAAAAGATTTGTGATTGATGAAACTCCGAGGGAAGCTATGTTGATGAAGTTTTCGAGACCCGCCGCAAGCCAACAATTCATAGCATATGGACAACTAACAAATGTATGCCAAGCATTCTCCAAACTACTTGAACAGATAGGGCATGAATTACTCACGTTCAAACCTCTTTTAATTAGATTGTCCCTATTCGGTAAACAATCCCTACAAATCCTCCACATTACCATTTTCACCTTGGGCGGAACTTGTATCATCCACAACTTACTCCAGTTAACTGTCACTTCTTGATCTGAATTTGAGGTAAGAGCTACTGCTAATTTATAAACAGATTTCACCGAATATCGTCCGTCACGAGTAAAATGCCAAATCAATTTATCGTGGTGACCTGGAGGTGGAACCTTATATAGTATATTAAAGAATAGTAAATGTTTTATTATTATATTCTATATACTAGTTGAAAAATATGAGTATTTAATTTAAAGTAAGTATATTATAATTAGACGGTTTTTTTCTTCTTAAAAATCAGTAAAAAGTTATAAATAAAGAAATGAGAAAGTAATTACTTTGTTAATTAAAAAGAAAATTTTAAATTTCTAATGATTAAACACATAATTATATATAATAATTAAATAAAAAAGAAAAAAGAAAAAAGAAAAAGGTAAAATAATCATTTGTCGTCTCGTCATCTCGGTCGGTCTATTTCTCCAACTACCGCTAACTGAAACTTCCATTAATTCTTTCTCTTTCTTTTTTTCTTTTTTCTGAAAATTCTCATAATTCATATAATTTTATTAAATTAATTTGTCGATTATACCACAAATCCAAGAAATACACTCTCATCGACCTTCTGTTTGCTGTTTACTCCCTGAAAAGGTGAGAACATATTTGATTTCTGTGTTCTGGATCGTTCTTTTTTGCGAAAATTTTGTTTCATTTTTACGATCGTTAATTCTTTTATGAATCTAATTGAGCGGGTAAAATTCTTCTGCTCAATTTTTTTTGATGGTCGACATAATTTTGTATTCCCTGGGTTTGTGAACTGTAAAATCTGGACATTACGCTGATTTACATGGAATTAGATGAAATTTTACTTAATTTCTTCATTTCAGGAAAAAAAAATTAAATATAGGAACAAATTCTGACAATGCGTAGACCATTACGTGGTGCATTTATTCAGGAATTTCTCGATGTTTTGATTCTCATTGTTCTGTAGTGAAATCGCGATTTGCATCGGTTTTTGTTCCTAAATCTGTCAAAAGGAAAATTTAAAAAAGTAAATTAATGATAAATAGAAGTAGAAATGACTAGTTTATTGTTGTTTTGTTTATAGGAGTACTGTGAATTCATGGGGATGGACAATGATCCTTCCTGCACGTGGTCTCCATGTCCGTGTTCGCATATCCCTAAAATTATTGTGAATTGTTTACCTTTTAGCAGAAGAAAAAATTATTTATATCTTTTTTATGCAGAGGAAAAGATTCTTAATCATTGTTTTTTGGAATTATTTTAATTTCACCTTGACTATGAATTTGCAAACTTACAAGAGGATGGTATTTTCCATCTTGTTTGTATCTAGGGGAACCCAAGGCATTGATTTCACTTAAGTCTGGTTTTTCTGCATAGGTCTGTGTTTTGGCCGGTTTTTTTGTCAACTTATATTCATTTCTCTTCAATAATTCAGAAAGAGTAAAGAGTGAGAAAATTGTCTTGTGTGCTTTTTACATATATACTCCATATGTGATCACAGTAAGTATATAGTGCATATACCTATGTGTGTGTGGAGTGAGGGAGAGAGAGAGTGATGAAGATGTCATTTTCATAGAATTTCCCTTTCTTTGAGAAGTAAGCTTTGTGGGGGGGGGGGGGGGGGGGGGGGTGGGAGAACAGCTCCCGGGGGCATTGAAAATGTGAGTTTTACTTGCTGTGTGTGTTTGTGTATATTTTGTGCATTGCATATGCATATCTTGCCCAGTCAACCATGGAATTCCCGTGACAGGGACAAAAGTTTGGGGACCAAAATAAAAAGAGGAAAGAAGAGAAGGGAACATGCTTTTAAATGAAAAAAGAAAAAGCAAGAGAGAAGGCATTCTTATCCAACAGATCATGCCCCTTTGTACTGCTTCCCTGCCCCCACTCTTCCCCATTCTTTCCCATTTCTGAGGAAATGGTCCCAATTCCCTTCCTCTTTTACTCTTTCTCTTCATCTGCTTTTGTGTGTTAGTGTGTTTTGGGTACTGTTAGTTATGTACGATTCTTCAGATGAGTTGGATGGTGCTGATTACAGAAAGCCCATTTGCATTTGTTTGCTGGAAAAATCAATTTCAATCTTTTTGAGATCTGGATGTCTGTAAAGATGTATTCTTTTAAGCAAATTTTCTTTTTCATCATCCCACATTCTTTTCCCTCTGTTTTCCTATCTGTAGTATCTTACTTTTCACTGTTAATTGTTAAACAGATATTGAAGAGGGGAGCAGATCTCTATTGGAGAGAATCGGTTTAAATAGTTAATATTAATTGGATTAAGTGGGAAAGCCAGAGAAAGGTATGTTTTGAGGTTGAATTTGTGTATGAAAGAGGACATCAATGTGGTCTAGTTCTGCACAGTTTGGATGGATGTATGTGAGTCAGAGCAAGCATTGCAGAAGCAGCCTATAACAGGGAAAACAAGACTGCCTCTGCTTCCAGCTGAGAACAAAAATGAAGTTACTCGCCTTGTCCAAATAAGAAATGCTCGTTCGAGCTATAGATCACCCACACCATCTTCACCCAATGCTTCAAAACGGGTCCCTTCACCATTTTCCAATAAGTTATCAACCACAACAGTATCAGCACCAAAGAGGGCTACATCAGCTGAAAGAAAACGCCCATCATCACCATCATCACCACGTGCTCCATCAACACCGCTTGCCACCCCATCGACGCAGCGTGCTCCATCAACGCCACGTGCTTCATCAACACCGGTTCAGGATACGAATGTCGAAACGATGTTGGCATCAAGAAAGATAGTAGGTAACAAGTTACCAGAGTCCTTATGGCCTTCCACAATGCGGAGTCTCAGCGTCTCTTTTCAATCTGATACATATTCGGTTCCTATTAGTAAGAAAGAGAAACCAGTGACTCCAAGAGTATCTAATGTTTCTCATAAACAGACTGAATTTCTTGCTTCAAGAAAGCCGACTCCCGAAAGGAAGCGGACTCCACTTAAAGGAAAGAATTATGTTGATCAGTCTGAGAATTCTAAACCTGTTGATGGTTTGAAACAGAAGTTAGTGGATCATCATCGATGGCCAAGCAGAACAAATGGGAAAGCTCCCACTGCTTTGTATAGAAGCGTCGACCTGGCTGATAAGTCAATCAAAACTTCATCTTTATCCAGTCCAGGAACAGGTAAACCTTCCTTCAGGAGACTATCTCTGGATGGCATTATTAAACCTTTGATCAAATCTACCAGTGATTTGGTAATGTTAATAAAACGGGATGAGAGTGGAAAGGCAACGTCCAAAGGTTACTCAGTAGATGATAGCTCATTGCAGACAGAAAAGATTGCATCTCCTGGTTCTTCAAACTCATCAGATCAAACACAATTACTGAATGCTGCATCTAGAGCTCTGTATACTCCAACTCCTGCATTGGGCCCTCTGTCTCCTACTGTCTCTAGAGGGACAAGTCCCTCTCGGTTAAAGCCTATCAACACTTCTTCAAGAGTACCCAGCCCTGCTCGGGTAAGACCAGCCAGCCCCACCAGACAATCTCTGAGTTCAACATCTGTTCTTAGTTTTATTGCGGATATTAAACAAGAAAAGAAGGCTTCAAATCAAATTGAAGATGTCCATCAATTGCGGCTGTTATACAACAGACACTTACAGTGGAGATATACAAATGCTTTTAATGATACTGCAATGCAATCTCAGAAAGAAGAAGCAGAGGTACGCCTATCTAATTCGATCTTTAGCTACAGTTCGTATTGATGACCACTTTTTTCTGTTGATCAATTTATTAGCTTTCTCTTTAGTCTTTTTTCCTTTGGGTAAGTTCTACATCTCTCATTCGAGCACAATTACTGGGTGAACTGCATATTTGGGCACATTGTTATGATTTCTCATTCTATATCTTGTCTGGCTACTTGTTAGCTAGTATTTCAATTTAACTACAGTGCCTTCTCCCAAATATCTGACAGCATTGTTGGGACAAAAATATATTTTACTCGCCTCTGCATTATTGTTTATTTTTTTAGAATTTGAACTCTACAATATTTCTTAACCCTCATTTGGTTTTGATTTTGCAGAAAATGTTGTATAGTGTTTGGAAGACAACTGCTGATCTTAGGGACTCAATAATAGAGAAAAGGATTAACCTCCTGCAGTTGAGAATTAAATTGAAGCTTTACTCAGTTTTGGACAATCAAGTATTGCCTCTCTTTTCCAAACATAGTTATACTGAGAAAAAAACCAGCTTGTTTTAATTCTTTAAACTTTCAACTTGTCTGTTTCCTCATTTTTCTCTCATACTTATTATGTGGTTCAGTGATGCGCTAGGAATCGAGGCGAAACTAAAGATGATCGTGTTAATAAGAGGATAAACCATTAAACTCTTGACCTGTGCAGACAACATATAATTGAGCTATCCATTCCAATAACTCTTGTTGATCCAGAATTTATCTTACAAAGATAATGGGATGACATGAAAAATTCGGATTCAACTTGTCTTGTGTGCTAGATAATCTATTTTTATCTTTTTATCTTGCCATGCTAACTGTCAGAACTTTGAAGGGCTTTAATCTGATCAGGATGCTAAAGGGTTAAGCACATTCGTAGACACTGCAACTTATTATCTTTGGCTTGTACAATATGCTATTTAGGCTTTAGCCACCTGAAGAGTAGTAAGCCTTGATTTTGTTAGCTGCTGAAGCAGCTGGAGTGCTATGTTGAGTTCTTTTGTACAATAAACTTACTTGGACAGTTGTTAGCTTTACCTACCCCTCACTAGAGTTATGAAGTTTCTCTAAAACATTTCCACTGTATCCATTATTTCCCCCTGTAAATTCTTTGGCATCTCCTTGTTCGTGTGTTTCCTATTTATTGCTATGCATTAGACAACTCAAGAAATTATATGTCCTTATCTGAATGCATGTCCCCATGTCCATGTGAGCATGTCTGTTGGTCTACATGTCAACCCCATATTTCCATTTCTTAGGTTCACTGGAATTTGGCTGGTGCTTTCATGTCATGTGGTATTTCTACTTCTCTGAGTATTCTTACATTAATTTATTCAAACACAACCTTCACAGCTATCTTGTCTTGATGAATGGGCTTCAACTGAAAGGGACCACATTAACTCACTAACCTGGGCCATCCAAGATCTGCAGGCTAGCGCAATCCGTATTCCAATTACAGGAAGAGCAAGGGTATTCTGTTTGACATTGTTATTGATGATAAATTATAGTACTAAAATAGAGGTGCAATAGTTTTTATACATAAATTGTATTAATCAAATATAATACCAGTATTTTCTAAAATTTTCAGGGTAATATTGAAACTGTTAAGGCAGCTGTATCCTCTGCTGTTGATGTGATGCAGGCCATGGGGTCCTCCTTATGTTCCATACTTTCAAAGGTGAGATAACATCAGTCTTTCATGGTTAAAAAATCCACATATACTCTATTTGGGTGATCCAGTTGCCCATTGCCTGTTGGTATTGGAAGAAAATAATTCTCCCGGCACTTCCGTGTACAGTTGATTCATTCGTGGTTGTTTACAACTATTTCACAACTATCTTTCACACTTTCGTGTACCATCATTTAAATAATAATCCAGCGTATAAGATTTGTGTTGCAATGATACAGGTGGAGGGGATGAACAGCTTGGTATCTCGTCTCGCTGTTCTAGCAATACAGGAGAGAGGAATGCTCGATGAATGTGAGTCTGTTTTGGGCTCCACAACTGCACTGCAGGTGAGAAAAACCAAGTCCATCATGTGTTCATGTTCTTCCTCCCTCCCCGTTTCCATTCCTTACTACGGTTTTCTTGCATCCTTTATATCCTTTAGATGATGGGATTCACAACACATCATGGTTCTACTGATCCATACATTCAAATTTTATCAAAATATTCCTCATACTTGGTCATTATATTTCGTGTTTCTACAAAGATAAAGCTTTGAATTTATTCGCAGTTGGAAGAATTCAGCCTTAGGAGCCATCTGTTACAAATGAAGCAAGCTTGGAGAGACAATGAATACTCGATTTTCGGGTATTAAGACGACGCAAGAGATGCTAACAACTTGAGGTTTGCCCTCATGGCATCGCCATTACTCCATCTCTTTGTGATTGTAAATTCATGTCTCTACACTGCCTTATATAATATATATATTCTTCAACAATGTAGGTGTCACTAGTTTTTTTTTTTTTTTTTTTTAAGTTCTATTTATTCTTTCTCTTCTTCTCCCTTGCTTTAGGGTTCTTGCTCCACTTCTCTCTAATTCTCTCTAATTGTATTTAATTTGTAAAAGCCAATGGAAATGCAAAATTGAAGCAAAGTGATATATACTAGAAATGGGAGATTGTGTTATTTTCTTTCTTTTTAGGTTATATTGCAACCTCTATTCATCTTTTTATTGGTTAAATTCTAATTTATTTGTTCATAAATCTCAATAAATATTGGTTAAAGTTTAGAACAACACAATTAAATAAAATGGCCTTTTTATAGGTATTTATTTTATTTGATTTAAGCCAATGGAAATGCAAAATTGAAGCAAAGTGATATATACTAGAAATGGGAGATTGTGTTATTTTCTTTCTTTTTAGGTTATATTGCAACCGCTATTCATCTTTTTATTGGTTAAATTCTAATTTATTTGTTCATAAATCTCAATAAATATTGGTTAAAGTTTAGAACAACGCGATTAAATAAAATGGCCTTTTTATAGGTATTTATTTTATTTGATTAACAATTTTAACGCCAGAGTAAGTCTCTTCTGTGTCAAAAAAGAAGGTATAACATTTTATTTTAAATTAGATATTATTTTTTTAGTGAAAAAGTTGGTTAAAATATGCATTGCAATAGTATTAATGTTTTAATAAAATTTTTAGTTTTTTTTTTTGGAAAAATTAAGACATTAATTTTTATATTAAAGAATACAACATTCAATATTTAATTATACGACTTTCATAGCTCGTCGAATTTAGGCATAGCAACGCAAGTTTTATTCTTAACATTGAGCATTTGATTGCAACATTCTTAATTATCCTGGAAAAAAAAAATTAAGAATTGAATTTTTGGTAGTAGTTGCTAATTACATTTAAAAAAAAAATGATTGTACGACAAACTAATTCTTTTAAAGCAACTGTGCAAAATATAAATTAATTTCAGTTCAAAATAATAAAAATTTAATTAATAATCAAGGAGTTTATTTTAAATTTTACCCTTTTATCAGAGAATTTCTCTAAATTTGGAATGAAAACAGCTTGAACTACACGGATAACTTCAATGGTTTGCAGAGCAATTGCTCCTCCAAGAGACAGAAATTTCTTCCTGGATGTAATCAAGCAGGCCACAAATCTCTCTCATCTCAATCAAACTCATGCCCAAATCATCCACAACAACGTTGTTCGCGACAACATAATCATCACAAAACTCATTCAGAAATTCTTGGAATTCAAAGCCAGCATACAAGCCAGACTCCTCTTCGATAAAGTCGAATCACCTGACCTCTTCCTCTACAATGTTCTTATTAAGGGGCTTAGAAACAGCCCCTTTGATTCCCTTTACGTATACCAGAGTTTACTTCGAAGAACAGCTTTCAATCCTGATAATTTTACCTACTCTTTTGTTATTGCAGCTTGTTCGGGCTTTGCTTCATCTACATCTGAGAAAGTTGGGGTTTTGCTTCATGGCCATTCAATTGTTTCTGGATTTGGCTCTGATTTGTACGTGGGATCCGCCTTAGTGGACTTATATGCGAGTTTTCCAAAATTTAGGCATGCGTATAAGGTGTTCGATGGAATATCTGAACCAGATACGGTTCTTTGGAACACGATTCTTTCTGGGTTGGTGAAAAATTGTTGCTTTGATGAATCACTTCGGGTTTTTCATGACATGGTTAGGAGGACTACACGGTTTGATTCTACTACATTAGCCGTGGTGTTATCTAGTGTAGCTGAGTTGCAGGATATGGGAGGTGGGATGATGGTTCAAGCTTTGGCTATGAAGGTTGGTTGTCATTTTGATCAGCACGTGCTTACTTGTTTGGTCTCTTTGTATTCGAAATGTGGAGATATTTCGACTGCTCGATTGATGTTTGGGTTGATTAGGAAGCCTGATTTGGTTGCATATAATGCAATGATTTCTGGTTATTCATGTAATGATAAGACTGCATTGTCTGTTCAGCTATTTCAAGAATTGCGTTTATCGGGGTTTAATGTTAGCTCGAGTACTATCGTTGGTTTGGTACCCGTATTCTGTCCATTTGGTCATTTGGATCTTACTAGGTGTATCCATGGATATTGCATGAAGTCTGGTTTAATTTACAACCCTTCTGTCTCAACTGCATTGACGACAGTTTACAGTAGACTTAATGAGTTGGACATCGCTAAGAACCTATTCGATGAGTCGATAGAGAAGCCTCTGGCTTCATGGAATGCCATGATATCAGGCTATGCACAAAATGGTGAAACAGAGAGGGCAATATCGCTCTTCCAAGAAATGCAGAAGCTCGATATCCATCCGAATCCTGTGACGATTACCAGTATTCTGTCAGCGTGTGCACAGCTTGGAGCTTTAGCTCTTGGAAGATGGCTTCATGATTTGATAAATAAGGAGTGTTTTGAGTCGAACGTCTATGTATCAACTGCTTTGATCGACATGTACATGAAATGTGGGAGCATTGGGGAATCTAAGGCTATATTTGATACGATGAAGGACAAGAATATCGTGACTTGGAACGCGATGATCTCTGGTTATGGCCTACACGGACATGGGAACGAGGCACTGAAGTTGTATAAAGAAATGGTCGACTCAGGAGTTCCTCCGACGAGTGTTACTTTTCTATCAGTCCTGTATGCATGCAGCCATGCTGGCTTGGTTGAAGAAGGCAAACTAATGTTCCATTCTATGGTTTACGACCATGGATTCGAGCCCAAAACAGAGCACTGTGCATGCATGGTCGACATTTTAGGCCGATCCGGAAGGCTAAAAGAAGCTGTGGAATTCATAAATAACATGCATATTAAGCCTGGTCCAGCTGAGTGGGGTGCATTACTAGGTGCTTGTATGATTCACAGGGACAACAACTTAGCTCGTTTTGCATCCGACCGTTTGTTCGACTTGGATCCGGAAAACATAGGATATCACGTTCTACTCTCCAATATATACTCAACAAACAACAACTACACTCAGGCTGCTTCTCTAAGACAAGTGGTCAAACGAAAGAACCTGTCCAAGGCCCCCGGTTGCAGTTTGATCAAGGTTAAGGGTCGCCCGCATGTGTTCACAGCGGGCGACCAGTCCCATCCTCGATCTGAAGCGATCCATGGGATGCTCGAAAGATTGATGGAGAAGATAAAAGGTGTTGGATATGTTGCAGAAAGTGTTACTTCCCTGCATGATGTGGAGGAGGAAGAGAAGGAGTTGATGGTGAAAGTTCATAGTGAGAAACTGGCCATTGCTTTCGGAGTTATGACATGTGAAAGGGGTGATGAAATTAGGGTTATCAAGAACCTTAGGGTGTGCTTAGATTGCCACAATTTTACTAAATTTGTTTCTAGGATTAGTGAGAGAGTTATAATTGTTAGGGATGCTAACAGATTTCATCATTTTGTAAATGGAGAATGTTCTTGTGGAGACTATTGGTAAATGAAATTTGTTCCCTTGCCGATATCATTTCATACCGATTAAAGGATCAGTTGGATAAATAAAACTATAAAATGACTTTCACGAAAATATATGGATTATTTATTGTATGAACTAAACAGTGTGATTAAGATGGATTAGCATCATTAATAACATAGAAAATGTAACAGAAAAAAATAGAGGATCTCCTTCACGAGGCGAAAGAAACACGATACACACGAGTCATAAAACAACCACATGTATGTTTCTAAGCTAAACAACAATCGAATTGAGAATGAAAGAATTGATAGATATATATAACTCCAGACTATGTGAACATATCTCAGTAAGATGAATCATAACAGAGAATCACATTTAAGCAAGTTAACATTGACAAAATTGACAAATCAAATTAAAACAGCGAAATATACTAAAATTCAACAAATAAATTAGTAATTGAAGCATACCAGGTCAAGCTCAGCAGCCTCAGCCATTCAAAAAGCCTCAGCTTTTGAAACTATTCCAAGCTAAACAATCACTCCGCAAAGTTCAGTCATAATTTATGTTATTCCCATCAGTTTGTGAGGTAACAAATTGAAATATGAATGAGTTGAGAACCTAAAAGTTAATAAGGAGAAAATGGTGGTTGAATTCAAATTCAAGTAAAGAAATCCAAAAGTTTTGGTAGTTAGAGAAATCCAAGCTCTTGCTTTGCTACACACAACTACCCACTACACATTTAAATATGTGCCAATAGACAAATATACTCAATACTCCATATACAAATATTATTATCAATAGCTCAAAAAACTTATTTCTTTTTTAACAAAAACCTACCTAAAAGGACCATTATGCTCCTCCCCCAAATTTAAAAAAAATTCTAAGTAAACCTACTCACTCATACACCAACTGTCGGCCGCCGCCGCTGGTGTGGGTGACCCACACCCTGACCCACACCGTGACCTACACCAACTGCCGGCTGTCGTCGCCGTTGTGGGTGTGTGGGTGAGTCTGGGAGAGGGGTAATAGTGTCATAAAATGTGCAAATATGTAAAAATAATAATAAACATATTGAAGTGTTGGTAAAGATTTTGTATATTGAATTTAGTGTATTATTTCAATTTTCCCTATAAATATTATGGTTCTTAATCTCCTTGTCAAAAAAAAGTGTCAATAGTTTTGAGACGAGGAGGGTAGTAAACTTTTAAATTAAGAATGGTTGATTATATTATTATTAATATTTAATTTAGTCAATAGCTCTCTTAATCTAGCTTAAGATGATAGACTTATTTTATGGGATATAAATTTGATGCTCTCATAAGTTAATTAAAATTACATGTTAACGGTCCAATAACCTAAGAGAAATCAAAGATAAATTGATACATCTAAATGTTGGGTTGGGTTCCATATGTGTGGAAGAGCCCAATAGCCAATAAGGTTGTAAAGCATAAGAAGACCCGATACTTGGTGTTATCTTGGTCTAAAAATCATTGAGGAAAGACCGAAGATAGAAGAAAAAAGAGAGTAAAACCATGCAGGTCAATGGACGGTCCAAAGCAAAAAATATCATGTTATTGGATTGAGTGAGCCCGGCTCCCTATGCGGATAAACACAACGCTAAAGCCCAAGGAATAGTAAAATATTGGATTTAGAGGAACTCTTTTGAAAGCCCAACTGATGCTATTTGAATGAAGCCCAATTGCAAATAAGGTCACCACACTGGGCCCAATATTATTGAAGGAAGTATTGGAATCATCAATTATCATTTATCACAACAATTTGGAAATCTGGTGGCCCAAATGGAAAGTCAAAAAGATTATTGGCCGGTGAGGAGATGAGATGTTCCTTGGCGGTGGGCTATAATTTTCTTTAATTTATTGAATGGGCCTATATATACTTCCACGGTGGCTTTGAAGGTTGCAGATGAAAATTCAAGAAATCCCCAATTACATCCTTCTCTGTTTAACCCTAATCTCCCATCTCTGAATTAATTCGTCCCTCATCCATGGGTAAGCGATCTAAACTAACATTAGCAGAAGAACATGTGAAAAGGCCGCGAACAGGTAAGCGATCGTTGTTGTTATTCCGTTGTTAATCCAATTCTTATCATTTTATTTTATTTTTGAATTAAATTAAATTAGAAATTATTAGAGGTATAAAATCAGGACTTAGAAATATTTCTGTGTTCTTTCTCTTGCCCTAGCTACTATGACGACGGCCGACGAGAGTTCACCCTGTCTTGCCAAAGACGGCTCTCCTCTTGCCCTAGCTACTATGTCGACGGCCGACGAGAGTTCAACCTGCCCTACCAGAGGCGACCGACGAGAGGATAACCCTGTCCTACCAGCAATGGCCGACGACCCACGGTGGTGAATCGCGCTGAAGAAATGGCCGACGGTGCACGGGTAACGACCCACAGTATTGAATCTCGATTATTGCTCCCTTCCGCACCGATGTTTCGAGGACACTCTGCTCACGCTTACTATTTCTCCGACAATCTTCACGCTGGAGAGTCTATGAGTTGCTCTTGTGAATGGGGTATTTATCTCCAACAATTCTTCTTTTCTAAATTGCATTTGCGTGAGTCTCATAAATTCTCTCTGCTTATTCTTACTCCTTTCAGATTGCTCCTACCACATCTCACTCCTCACTTCTCTCGCCAAAAAGGTATCCATACAGTTCTTCTGTATTGTGAAATTATCAATATGTTGTTGTCTAATTTGTTCTCTCGAATTTTAATACGCAATGTAATTTGTTTACTCGAATTTTAATACGCAAGGTAGATAAATGGTTATGGATTTGATTAGATGATAGAATATGTGAATGATAATTGGTGGTCTTGAGAATTTGTAGAGTGGGTTAATCGTGTGAATTGATCCTTATTTACTGTTTTATTTTGTTTAACAATGTGAAGGATGTGATATTTTTCATGAGTGTCGCAGATTAAAACATAAAAACAACTTGATTTCTAAGTCAGTGGATTTGGTTAATTTGATGAATGTGCTAACAAAAACCAGTAATGCTATACTCATCAAGTTTCATTTCAAGTAGAACTATAAGTTTTACTGTGGAGCAATTGCTTTTTTCTTGAGTGGAAATTCAATTGATTCTATTTCAATTTTTCATGTTTCTCATTAAACAACTCCTGTTTCTTCACTGCTCTCTCATAATTTAATAAATAAAGAGATATGCATAATTGACTGTGCCATTGAGTTTATGATTGCTGATCATCATGATTGACTTTAAATGACTTAAATCATTTGGCATTTACTGCTATTTTGATTTGTTATAGCTTGTAATTCTGAATTATGAAAATTGATTTTGAAATTTGCTCAAAAGTCAAGACTATTGTGATTTAGTACAAGTTCTATTAATTATTCATCCATACATGATACACCTTTTCAGAATTCAGATTTCCAATTATACCATATTGAAGATTCATATCAATGTAGTTGGAATGGGCAATTTGCAAATGTTGAAATTTTAAGAATACGCATATCTTTTAAGTATTTAGATGGAGTACCTACAAGGTGTGTGTATGTACCTTTTAAGTATTTAGATGGAGTGAGTATATACTGATTCTCCCACTGTGATTCATCAAGCTAAGACTATTTTAAAGCGTCAATGACAAACTATTCGTGATGAAAGTAATTCATATGCATATAAAAGGCATAAAACTGGCGGATGAACCTCCAGTTTGACAAAGTATTTGGATTAAAAAAATAATAATTGAGTTGGATCACACTATATTCAACATTTTCGTAGCTTTTTTAAGCATTCACTTGATTCATAAATATATTCAATATTTTCCTAGCTTCAATATTTGGAAGATTAATATACTTCTAGCCTTACTCTTTATTCATTTGTTTTTTTTAGATGGAAATTTGGTATAATCTCAAGCTTTTATAAATGAATTTAGTTTTGGGTTGCTTTGTTGTTTTCGTGTGTAAAAGGGTGACAACTTGTTCTTTTCTGTTATTTTCATATAAAATTATGCACCAGTTCAGCTACTTGTTTGACAGTCTCCAAATTTGCAGTATATCATGTCACCATTGGTTGTATCTGATCATAAGTCTTAACTTTATTTGGATTTTTATCCTTGAATCCTTATTTTCTGTTTTTAGTGCATTAATAAAGTAGGTGCTCTTTTATATACTTCTTGTTTAGGTATGATCTAAAACCTACTCATTTACAGTTAGTTGTGGACAGAATGCTGACAGTGGAAGGAATAAAAAGAATTGATATGGGTAGAGAAGATTTTAATGAGTCTGGGAATGGAAGGAAAAATAATGTGTTCATGCTGCTCCTTTCTAATATCTTTTTCTTTTCTGTATGCTTCTTCTAGTCTATATAATTTTGTTCTAAAAATTTTCAATATAAATATAGATCATATTAATATCAGTGATTCATTTGTCTCATGTTGGTTAATTTCTACTATTGTGAAATTGTCCTTCATTTGATCTCTGATTGAATTTGCAAAATGTAGAAAGATGCGACTCTTATTACTTTTTTTTTTACAATTAGCAAAAATTGAGAGTCAAGCGTAGGATAAGTGTTTAAAAGTACTTTTAATTGGCATTCTATTTTTCTCAGATGCAGGCGCTTCGCTACTAGTACGCTATGAGTTCTCGAATGAAAAAATAAATGAGAAAATTGAATAATGCTGCAATTGTCCATTGTCGAGGATTTGGAGCTACGACAACGGGGATAGTCCGTTGTCGTAGATGGCTACGACAACGGGGATTCCCCGTTGTTAAAACATATTTTTTTACCAACATAAGATTTAACAACGGATATTTAATATCTACAACGGGATTCACCGTTGTTAAAAATAACCTATGACAATGGATTTTCCACCGTTGTTAAAAGTCCAGACTTTTAACAACTGCCGGGTTAACAACAGAGCTGGAGGGGCTATTACAACGGGGATTCCTTGTTGTCTTTCTACAGTTTTGGCATAGTGAGCGAAATCAACCTTGGGGACGACAAAAATAGGCTTCTTATGCTATTCGGCCGATTATTCGCCGAAAGGTAAGTACTCTGAATTACAAATCTTCGCGCTGGATTTGGATGCTGGCGGAGGAGACTACACCACCCAACTTCGTCCTGCCATCCGAATTTATGGGTTTAGGAAAAAACGCCGCGATTAGGCGATGTGCGTTTCCAATTCCACACTTTATATATTTGAGGGCCGAAACTATCAGAAAGATCTTAATGTGGCAGAAGGGGGGAGATTGGTGTGGAAATTAGGTCTATCATCCGAGATTTTGGGGAAAGTCGAACCCAACGACATCGTTTTGGATGGGTACGCGATATGCATCTACCCAAATGTTGTCCTCTAGCTTTCCCTATTTCAACCGCTAAGGGCATAAAATTCTACTTGTATTGGATCGATTTGATAATTATGATGCGAGGGATGTTATGGAGCTGTATGATCCCTCCAAAGACTAGAGCTGTTAATTTGGGTTAAACCCAATGGGTTAACCCGCCCCAACCCATAAAAATCCGTCAGTATTCTGCCCCAAAAATGATCCAACCCAAAATGACCCACCCCAAAAGTAACCCGTCCCTAAGTCCACTACACAGTGGGTCGTGGGTTAACCCACCCCAACCCAATAATCTACCACCCATGCCTATCCCCACCCACCCCAAAAAAAATATTTTAATTAAACCAACCCGTGGGTCGACCCACCCAACCCGCAAGTGACCTGACCTGCGAGTGTCCCAACCCGCAAGTGACCCGACCCGCGTATGATCCAATCCATTTGAGCTCGCATAAGAGCGGGTTATGATGGGTTTAGGCTAAACCGACCCACCAACCCATTCTGATAGCTCTACCGAAGACAAGTGGAAAATATTACCTAAATTCCCCATCGCGATTCGCTCTTACCCTAAAGCTGTTGAGATGTATTCATGTAACCCTTTAGGAGATTCTGGGCTTATGGTCCACACAAGTGAAGGAATGTTTGTTATGGATCTAAATTCGGTAAACAAAGCATGGAAGCGTGCTGGTGTCTATACTCTGTCGGGCTATCGCACGGAAGCCCTTAATATGAAGTTAAGTTTATTAGGTTTAGTTGCTTCTTAAACTTTGAATTTCCAATTCTTGAGCTGAGTAATGACCCAAATTATAGAAGTTTGAAAAAACATTTTCCTTTGATTGCGCGTTTAAAAAAAACCCTTTTATATAAGCTATTCTTTTCTTCGTTATATAAGTTGGAAATATCGTTTTTCTTCTTTTTGATGTCGTGTTTTTGATTGCTTCTAATGTCGTGGTGAGTTTAAAACAAAGTTTCGTTTCCTGCATCTTTCTTCGTTTCCCCCAATTCGTGGACTGTGTTATCGAGTTTGAAATTCTTACTTTCCGCAATCATTTCTCTGTGATATCGAGTTTGAAACCCTTTCTTACCGCAATGTTTCTCCTTCCAACTATGAAATTGAGTATAACATTAGCGTTGGGTAAAAGAAAAATAGGCAAAGAAAGAAACAAAGATGTGAAATCAGTAGCCCTAGTCAATCCCACTGGAAAAAAAGAAAAGCAACTCAAGAAAAAAAAGGAAAATGAGTGAAGCTACCGTAGAGATTGGACAGAAAGTAGAAGTGTGGAGTGAATCACGGGTAGCAGAGTCCAGGTGAAGCAACCCCACTGGAAAAAGAAAAGCAACGAGTCCAGGTGAAGCAACCGTCAAGAAAAAAAAGGAAAATGAGTGAAGCTACCGTAGAGATTGGACAGAAAGTAGAAGTGTGGAGTGAATCACGGGTAGCAAAAGTAGAAGTGTGGAGTGAATCACGGGTAGCAGAGTCCAGGTGAAGCAACCCCACTGGAAAAAGAAAAGCAACGAGTCCAGGTGAAGCAACCGTCAAGAAAAAAAAGGAAAATGAGTGAAGCTACCGCAGAGATTGGACAGAAAGTAGAAGTGTGGAGTGAATCACGGGTAGCAAAAGTAGAAGTGTGGAGTGAATCACGGGTAGCAGAGTCCAGGTGAAGCAACCCCACTGGAAAAAGAAAAGCAACGAGTCCAGGTGAAGCAACCCCACTGGAAAAAGAAAAGCAACGAGTCCAGGTGAAGCAACCGTAAAAAAAAAAGGAAAATGAGTGAAGCTACCGTAGAGATTGGACAGTAGAAGTGTGGAGTGAATCACGGGTAGCAGAGTCCAGGTGAAGCAACCGTAAAAAAAAAAGGAAAATGAGTGAAACTACCGTAGAGATTGGGCAGAAAGTAGAAGTGTGGAGTGAATCACGAGTAGCAGGTCTAAAGTATAAGTTTTGGTTGACGGTAATGGGATTTTGGAGGTCAGCAATTGTCTGGTATATGTCAAGAAAGGTTGCGGTGAGTTTCACTATAGATGTCTGCAAATTGATCACCCGAATTACCTCAATTGCATGAGTTTCGATTATGATTTTGGATATCTAATATTAGATATGCCTGATATGAATGTGGCAAAGTATATCCGAATATGGGAGATCAATGAAGGCCGCGAACCTAGGAAAGCTATTGTGGATTACATGATTCCGACTCACTCTCAATTCTCCGGACCTATGAAGGTAGTGGCGTACGTTCATCCAGATTGTAGGCTAATTATCAAACAAATTATACGCTATGTAGTGGAATTGCATTATAATAAAAGAAGGGGGTGCTCTTATGGGATTTACTGTCAGTGACATCTATATGATCAACAATACAGTCAAATATATGGGGTTCCCTTCAAGAAAGGAGAGAGGACGCTTGACACCTTGAAAACTTATAGATCAACAATACAGTCAAATATATGGGGGTTCCCTTCAAGAAAGGAGAGGACGCTTGACACCTTGAAAACAAGTATTGAATGTGCTCTAGAGGTTATGTATATGACCTGTTCGGGCAAGGTCCTTTTCCAGAAGACTTTACACATCTCCTTACCAAAATGAGAAATGAAAATTTTATCTCCGGAATGGAGCTATTGCATCATCTATCAATTGCATCTCCAGAAGAAGCTATCAGATTCATGGTGAACGTCGGTAAGACTTCACCTTCTTATGATGATCTAGGTTATATTAAGTACTTCTGGAGCTCAAAAGAATAGATATCACAGGACTCGTGGAGGTGGAGGTGGAGGTGGAGGTGGAGGTGGAGGTGGAGGTGGAGGTGGAGGTGGAGGTGGAGGTGGAGGTGGAGGTGGAGGTGGAGGTCAAACTCTCTCTAATGAGGTATATCCGAAATTTTTGCCGTCCACCTAAACGACGGTTTACCGAGAAATCATAACAAACTTGTATGTGTACAGGCAATGATAATGCTTGTTTTTCTTGAAATTTTGTTCGACATCCAACGTTGCCTAGCTAAAGCGGATGTCTTAGATCAGAGGTGGTTTGTGTAGTGTGGATTATAGTTTTGACAATCCCAGACATTGCTTTCTTGCTCAATGTTCACTGTGTTTTGTGATGCGTGGGGGGTAAGTGCTCTGTTTTCTACAACGATGCAGCAGTTATTTGGTGTCTTTGGTGGCTATATCTTGGACTAGTTTTTTTTGTATGTGAATCTATCCTTTGAGGTTTTTTTATCCTTTGAGGTTTTCTTTATCATTGGGTTGGCTATAACTTGTACTTAGACTAGCTTGCTGTTCTGTTTTGTATCTTAATCTATTAAGGTTTTCTTTATTATTCTATACCCATTGGACATGAGTAGTTTGCATGTGTGTAGAACATGCCATCACTCTTATGCATTATTTAAGTATTGGTTAATATTAAAAAAACCACAAACAAGTTTTACTTGCTATCAACTATCAACAATTCAGATTCTAATAAGGTTTATAAGGTGTATCACCCTATTTATTATATTTGATAAACTCAATATCTTTATCTTTATAGCGAGGTTAAAATGGATATGAATGCATTGTGAAAAGAAAAATATGTTATTTTACCAATTTTCATGAACGAAGAACTCAATGTAATGTGTTAAAGTTCAAAATAGAATTTGGGTTCAACTCCCTCCACACGCCGCTGTGGTGTTTCCATCTCTACTCTGCAGTTAGATATCGTTTGATCTAATGCTTTGAAAATTTGTTAGTGTGGTCTTGTTTTTGCGTTTTGATTTTTTATTTTCTTATTTATTTGTTTTTGTAACTAACCAAGACTTGAAGAATCGGAATATATATCAATCAAGTGATTTTCCCAAATTAGCATAGCAGTCTGAACTATCTATAGTAAATCTATTATTGCAAGATTTACATGTCTATTATTGGACTTCTGAGCTCAGTTCAATCTTTCCTCATTCAATCAAACTTATCGTAATAGTGTACTTTGCTTACCGAATTCATGTAGATCTTCCTGCAATTGAAAAAATCGAAAGCAACATAGGTATTAAAACATATTTTGCAACTAGGACGTTGCTTACCGAATTCATGTAGATCTTCCTGCAACTGAAAAAACCAAAAGCAACATAGGTATTAAAACATATTCTGCAACTAGGACGGGTATTAAGTACACTAGGACGGGTATTAAGTACATTGATAAATTTGATTGAATGAGGAAAGATTGAACTGAGCTTAGAAGTCCAATAATAGACATGTAAATCTTGCAATAACAGATTTACTATAGATAGTTCAGACAGCTATGCGCAGTTATAATTTGGGAAAATCACTTGATTGATATATATTCTGATTCTTCAAGAGTCTTGGTTAGTTACAAAAACAAATAAATAAGAAAATAAAAAACCAACACGTGACCACACTAACAAATTAACTCTGCAAGACACAAGGGTAGCTGGAAAGATACAATGATAAAATATGAGTATAAAGAAGAAGAGAATTTTACATGCAACAAAGGAAGCATTGGTGTTTCTATGTCGCCGAAAGGAAAAGGCCCCAAACAAGAAGTTAGAAGGAAAGTGAAATTAACATCAACATGCATGTAGTCACCCAAAATCGAAGCGTTAGATCAGACGATATCTAACTGCAGAGTAGACGTGGGCAGAAAAGCAGTAAGAGAAAGCCGAAGCGTTAGATCAAACAATATCTAACTGTAGAATAGACATGGGCAGAAAAGTAGTAAGAGAAAGCTGAAGATGAACAGAAAAATAAACTAGGGAAAACTGTATCTTGAGAGAAGGCACAAAGAGAGTACCTCAGCGTGGGAGGAAGACAACTGTTTAAGATGGAAACACCACAGCGGCATGTGGAGGGAGCGTGCTCAATGAAGCAACACGCATTGAACCCAAATTCTATTTTCAACCTTAACACATTACGTTGACTTCTCTGTTCATCAAATTGGTAAAATAACATATTTTTCTTTCCACAATGCATTCATATCCATTTTAACCTTGCTATAAAGATAACAAAGATATTGAGCTTATCAAGTATCATTAATAGGGTGATACACCTGATAAACCTTATTAGAATCTGAATAGTTGATAGCAAGTAAAACTTTTTTGTGGTTTTTTTTTTAATATCAACCAAGACTTAAATAATGCATAGAGTGATGAAATGTTCTACTCACATGCAAACTACCCATGTGCAATGGCACAAAATAATAAAGAAACCTCAATAGATTCAGATATAAAGCAGAACAGCAAGCTAGTGTAAGTACAAGATATAGTCAACCCCAAAACAGACTAGTCCAAGATATAGCCACCCCGTCACTTTCAAAGACACCAAATAACTTCGTTGTGGAAAACAGAGCACTTACCCCCACACACCACAAAACACAATGAACATTGAGCAAGAAGGAAATGTGTGGGATTGTAAAAACTATAATCTGAAATTTGGAGAAACCATTGATACTGCTCAAAGTGATTAGAATGCACAGCCGAGTAACCATACTACACAAACCACCTCTGATCTAGGACATCATCTTCAGCTAGACAACGTTGAATGTTGAACAAACTTTCATGAAAAACAAGCATTATCATTGTCTGTACACTTACAAGTTTGTTATGATTTTTCTGTAAGCCGTCGTTTAGGTAGACGGCAAAATTTTGGATACACCTCATTAGAGAGAGTTTGACCTCAAGTTCCCAATTGCTGCCTCCACCTCCACGTCGACCTCCACCTCCACGGGTCCTCTGATATCTATAATAGTCTTTTGAGCTCCAGAAGTACTTAATATAACCTAGATATATCTATTGCTTTTACACGACATATCTCATAAGAAGGTGAAGTCTCATCGACGTTCACCATGAATCTGATAGCTTCTTCTGGAGATGCAATTGATAGGTGATGTAATAGCTCCATTCCGGACATAAAATTTCCACTTCTCATTTTGGTAAGGAGATGGGTGAAGTCCTGTGGGAAAGGACCTTGCCCGAACATGTCATATATAACCTCTAGAACACATTTAATATTGGTAAGGAGATGGGTGAAGTCCTGTGGGAAAGGACCTTGCCCGAACAGGTCATATATAACCTCTAGAACACATTTAATACTGGTAAGGAGATGGGTGACGTCCTGTGGGAAAGGAACTTGCCCGAACATGTCATATATAACCTCTAGAACACATTTAATACTTGCTTGAATAGGTCATATATAACCTCTAGAACACATTTAATACTTGTTTTCAAGGTGTCAAGCGTCTTCTCTCCTTTCTTGAAGGGAACCCCATATATTTGACTGTTTTGTCAATCATATAGATGTTAGTGGTAGTGAATCCCATAAGAGCACCCCCTTCTTTCACTATAATGCATTTAGCGTATAATTTGTTTGATAATCAGCCTGCAATTTGGATGAACGTACACTACCTTCTTAGGTCCGTCGAATTGAGAGTGAGTCGGAATCGTGTAATCCACAATAACATTCCTGGGTTGGTAGCCTTCATTGATCTCCCATATTCGGATATACTTTGCCACATGCATGTCTAATATTAGATATCCAAAGTCATAATCGAAACTCATGCAATTGAAGTGATTCGGGTGATCAATTTGCAGATATCTATAGTGAAACTCACCGCAACCTTTCTTGACATATACCAGACAATTGCTGACCTCCAAAATTCCATTACCATCAACCCAAACTTATACTTTAGACCTGCTACCCGTGATTCACTCCACACTTCTACTTTCTGTCCAATCTCTACGGTAGCTTCACTCATTTTCCTTTTTTTCTTGACGGTTGCTTCACCTGGACTGTTGCAGCTTCACTCATTTTCCTTTTTTTCTTGACGGTTGCTTCACCTGGACTGTTGCTTTTCTTTTTCTAGTGGGATTGACTAGGACTACTGATTTCACATCTTTGTTTCTCCTTTGCTACGTTTCTTTTACCCAACGCTAATGCTATACTCAATTTCATAGTTGGGAGGAGAAACATTGCGGTAAGAAATTCAAACTCGATATCAAGGGTTTCAAACTCGATATCACAGTCCACAAATTGGGGAAACGAAGAAAGGGTTTCAAAATTGTGGGAAACGAAACTTTGTTTTAAACTCACCACAACATCAGAAGCAATAAAAAATACGACATCAAAAAGAAGAAAAACGCTATTTCCAACTTATATAACGAAGAAATGAATAGCAACTTATATAAAAGTGTTTCTTTTGTAAACGCGCAATCAAAAGGAAAACGTTTTTCCAAACTTCTATAATTTGGGTCATTACTCATTTTCCGCTCTCATGATTTTTATTTTATTTTTTATTTTTTAATAACCTAATTTTCCTCTTACTATGTAATTATTATGTATTATTATGGAGTATAATAATTAAAAAAAAAAGTAAAATAATCATTTGTCGTCTCGTCTTCTCAGCCGGTCTAGAATCCACAAAATACACTCTCATCGACCTTCTGTTTGCTGTTTACTCCCTGAAAAGGTGAGAACATATTTGATTTCTGTGTTTTGGATCGTTCTTTTTGCGAAAATTTTGTTTCATTTTGCGATTGTTAATTATTGTATGAAATATTTTTAATCGAATTGAGCGGGTAATATTCTTCTGCACAAAAATTTTTGATGATGAGCATAATTTCGTTTTCCCTGGGTTTATGCAGAGTAAAAGATTCTTAATCATTGTTATTTGGAATTTTTTTACTTTCAACTTGACTATGTATTTGCAAACTTACAAGAAGAAGGCATTTTCCATCTTGTTGGTATCTTGGGGAACCCAAGTCATTGATTTCATTTAGTTTGTTTTTCTGCTAGATGTTAAGATAGAGAAGGGAAGGGAACATGCTTTTAAATGAAAAAAGAAAAAGCTTGAGAGAAGGCATTCTTATCTAACAAATCATCAATGAATGTTTTGAGGTTTAATTTGTGTATGAAAGAGGGCATCAATGTGGTCTAATTCTGCACAGTTTGGATGGATGTATGTGAGTCAGAGCAAGCATTGCAGAAGCAGCCTATAACAGGGAAAACAAGACTACCTCTGCTTCCAGCTGAGAACAAAAATGAAGTCACTCGCCTTGTCCAAACACTAAATGCTCGTTCGAGTTATAGATCACCTACACCGTCTTCACCCAATGCTTCAAAACGGGTCCCTTCGCCATTTTCCAATAAGTTATCAACCACAACAGTATCAGCACCAAAGAGGGCTACATCAGCTGAAAGAAAACGCCCATCATCACCACGTGCTCCATCAACACCGCTTGCCACTTCCATCAACACCGCTTGCCACCCCATCGATGCAGTGTGCTCCATCAACATCGCGTGCTTCATCAACACCGATTCAGGATACGAATGTCGAACTGATGTTGGCATCAAGAAAGGTAGTTGGTAACAAGTTACCAGAGTCCTTATGGCCTTCCACAATGCGGAGTCTCAGCAAATGAAAGAATTCTGTTGATCAGTCTCAGTATTCTAAACCTGTTGATGGTTTGAAACAGAAGTTAGTGAATCATCATCGATGGCCAAGCAGAACAGATGGGAAAGCTCCCACTGCTCTGAATAGAAGTGTCGACCTGGTTGATAAGTCTATCAAAACTTCATCTTTAATCCCGTCCAGGAACAGGTAAACCTTCCTTCAGGAGACTATCTCTGGATGGGATTATTAAACCTTTGATCAAATCTACCAGTGATTTGGTGATGTTAATAAAACGGGATGAGAGTGGAAAGGCAATGTTCAAAGGTTACTCAGTAGACGATAGCTCATTGCAGACAGAAAGGATTGCATCTCCTGGTTCTTCAAACTCATCAGATCAAACACAATTACTGAATGCTGCATCTAGAGCTCTGTCTACTCCAACTCCTGCATTGGGCCCTCTATCTCCTACTGTCTCTAGAGGGTAAGTCCCTCTCTGTTAAAGCCTATCAGCACATCTTCTAGAGTACCCAGCCCTTTCAACATCTGTTCTTAGTTTTATTGCGGATGTTAAACAAGAAAAGAAGGCTTCAAATCAAATTGAAGATGTCCATCAATTGCGGCTGTTATACAACTGACACTTACAGTGGAGATATACAAATGCTTTTTAATGATACTGCAATGCAATCCCAGATAGAAGAAGCAGAGGTATGTCTATCTAATTCTACCTTTAGCTACTGTAAATATTCCGTTCATATGACCATTTCTTTCTGTTGATCAAGTTATTATCTCTCTCTTTAGTCTTTTTTTAGTTAAGTTCTACATCTCTCATTCGAGCACAATTGCTGGGTGAACTGCATATTGGGGCACATTGTTGTGATTTCTCATTCTATATCTTGTCTGGCTACTTGTTAGCTAGTATTTCAACTTAAATACAATGCCCTCTCCCAAATATCTGACAGCATTGTTGGGACAAAAATATATTTTACTCGCCTCTGCATTCTTGTTTATTGTTTTAGAATTTGAACTCTACAATATTCTTAACCCTCATTTGGTTTTGATTGTGCAGAAAATGTTGTATAGTGTTTGGATGACAACTGCTGATCTTAGGGACTCAATAATAGAGAAAAGGATTAGCCTCCTGCAGTTGAGGATTAAATTGAAGATTTACTCAGTTTTGGAAAATCAAGTATGGCCTCTCTTTCCCAAACATATTTATACTGAGAAAGAACCAGCTTGTTTTAATTCTTTAAACTTTCAACTTGTCTGTTTCCTCGTTTTTCTCTTGTACTTATCATGTGGTTCAGTGATGCTCTAGGAATCGAGGCGAAACTAAAGATGAGCATGATAATAAGAGGATAAACCATTAAACTCCTGACTTTTGCAGACAACATATAATTGAGCTATCCATTCCAATAACACTTGTTGATCCAGAATTTATCTTACAAAGATAATGGGATGGCAAGAAAAAGTCAGATTCAATTTGTCTTGTGTGCTAGATAATCAATTTTTATCTTTTCTCATTGCCATGCTAACTGTCAAAGAACTTTGAAGGGCTTTAGTCTGATCAGGATGCCAAATTGTTAAGCGCATTCATAGAAACTGCAATTTATTATCTTTGGCTTGTACAATATGCTATTTAGCTACCTGAAGAGTAGTAAGCCTTGATTTTGTTAGCTGCCGAAGCAGCTGGAGTGCTATGTAGAGTTCTTTTGTACAATAAACTTACTTTGACAGTTCTTAGCTTTACCTACCCCTAACTAGAGTCTTGGTTATGAAGCTTCTCTAAAACATTTCCACTGTATTTATTCCCCTTGTAAATTCTTTGACATCTCCTTGTTTGTGTGTTTCCTATTTATTGTTATGCATTAGACAACTCAAGAAATTATGTCCTTATCTGAATGCTTGTCCCATGTCCATGTGAGCATGTCCATGGATCTACGTGTCAACCCCATATTTCCATTTCTTAGGTTCACTGGAATTTGGCTGGTGCTTTCTTGTCATTTAGTATTTCCATTTATCTGAGGATTCTTACTATAATTTATTCAAACACAACCTGCAAAGCTATCTTGTCTTGATGAATGGGTTTCAACTGAACGGGACCACATTAACTCACTAACCTGGGCCATCCAAGATCTGCAGGCTAGCGCAATCCGTATTCCAATTACAGGAAGAGCAAGGGTATGCTGTTTGGCATTGTTATTGATGATAAATTGTACTAAATAGAAGTACAATAGTTTTTATATGTAAATATTAATCAAATATAATATCAATATTTTCTAAATTTTTCAGGTAATATTGACACTGTTAAGGCAGCTGTATCCTCTGCTGTTGATGTGATGCAGGCAATGGGGTCCTCATGTTCCATACTTTCAAAGGTGAGATAACATCTACCTTTCATGGTTATAAAAATTAACATATTGCCTGTTGGTATTGGAAGAAAATAATTCACCCGGCACTTCCATGTACAGTTGATTCATTTGGTTTTTTACAACTATTTCTCAACTATGTTTCACACTTTCGTTTACCATCATTTAAATAATAATCCAGCTTATAAGATTTGTGTTGCAATGATATTGGTGGGGGGGATGAACAGCTTGGTATATCGTCTCGCTGTTCAGCCTGTTCTAGCAATACAGGAGAGAGGAATGCTTGATGAATGTGAGTCTGTTTTGGGCTCCACAGTTGCACTGCAGGTGAGAAAAACTAAGTCCATCATGTGTTCATATTCTTCCTCACTTCACGTTTCCATTCCTTACTACGGTTTTCTTGCTTGCATCCGTTATATGATGCGATTCACAACACAGCATTGTTCTATTGAGCCATCCATTCAATTTTATCATATGATTCCTCTTATTTTGTCATTATTATATTTCACGTTTCTGCAAAGATAAAGCTTTGAATTTATTTGCAGGTGGAAGAATTTAGCCTTAGGAGTCATCTGTTACAAATGAAGCAAGCTTGGAGAAACAACGAATCCCCGATTTTTGGGTATTAAGACGACGCAGGAGATGCTAACAGCTTGAGGTTTGCTTCATCTACATCTGAGAAAGTTGGTGTTTTGCTTCATGGGCATTCAATTATTTCTGGATTTGACTCTGATTTGTACGTGGGATCCGCCTTAGTGTACTTATATGACAGTTTTCCAAACATTAGGCATGCGTATAAGGTGTTTGATGGAACATCTGAACCAGACACGGTTCTTTGGAACACGATCCTTTCTGGGTTGGTGAAAAATTGTTGCTTTGATGAATCACTTCGGGTTTTTCATGACATGCTTGAGAGAACTATGAGGTTTGATTCTACTACATTAGCCATTGTGCTATCTTTTGTAGCTGAGTTGCAGGATATGAGGGTTGGGATGATGGTTCAAGCTTTGGCTATGAAGGTTGGTTGTCATTTTGATCAGCACGTGCTTACTTGGTTGGTCTCTGTATTCGAAATGTGGAGATATTTCGACTGCTCGATTGATGTTTGGGTTGATTAGGAAGCCTGATTTGGTTGCATATAATGCAATGATTTCTGGTTATTCATGTAATTGATAAAACTGCATTGTCTGTTCAGCTGTTTCAAGAATTGCGTTTAACGGGGTACAAATTTAGCTTGAGTACTATTGTTGGTTTGGTACCCGTATTCTATCCATTTCGTTATTTGGATCTTACTAGGTGTATCCATGGATATTGCGTGAAGTCAGGTTTCATTTACAACCATTCTGTCTCAACTGCATTGACGACAATTTACAGTCGTCTTAATGAGTTGGATGTCGCTAAGAACCTATTCGATGAGTCGATAGAGAAGCCTCTGGCTTCATGGAATGCCATGATATAAGGATGTGCACAAAATGGTGAAACGGAGAAGGCTATATCGCTCTTCCAAGGAATGCAGAAGCTCTGACATCCATCTGAATCCAGTGACGATTACCAGTATTCTGTCAGCGTGTGCACAGCTTGCAGCTTTAGCTCTTGGAATATGGGTTCATGATTTGATAAATAAGGAGTGTTTTGAGACGAATGTCTATGTATCAACTGCTTTGATCGACATGTACATGAAATGTGGGAGCATTGGGGTAGCAAAGGCTATATTTGATACGATGAAGGACAAGAATATCGTGACATGGAACGCGATGATCTCTGGTTATGGCCTACACGGACATGGAAACGAGGCACTGAAGTTGTATAAAGAAATGGTCGACTCAGGGGTTCCTCTGACGAGTGTTACTTTTCTATCAGTTCTGTATGCGTGCAGCCATGCTGGCTTGGTTGAAGTCTTGAAGAAGGCGAACTAATGCCCCAATCTATGGTTTACGATCATAAATTCGAGCCCAAAAAAGAGCACTGCGCATGCATGGTCGACATTTTAGGCCGATCCGGAAGGCTATAAGAAGCTGTCAAATTCATAAATAACATGCATATTAAACCTCGTCCAGCTGAGTGGGGTGCATTGCTAGGTGCTTGTATGGTCACAGGGACAACAACATAGCTCGTTTTGCATTGGACCGTTTGTTCGACTTGGATCCAGAAAACGTAGGATATTACGTTCTACTCTCCAACATATACTCAACAAACTACACTACTCAGGCTGCTTTTCTAAGACAAGTGGTCAAACGAAAGAACCTGTCCAAGGCCCCCGATTGCAGTTTGATCGAGGTTTAGGGTCGCCCGCTGGATCGCCCGCATGTGTTCACAGCGGGCGACCAGTCCCATCCTCGATCCGAAGAAAGTGGGAAATATTACCTAATTTTCCCATCAAGTCTCGCTCTTACCATAAAGCTGTTGAGATGTATTCATGTAACCCTTTAGGAGATTCTGGGCTTATGGTCCACACAAGTGAAGGAATGTTTGTTATGGATCTGAATTCGGTAAACAAAGCATGGGGGCGAACTGGTGTCCCTGCTCATCTCCTGTCGGGCGATCGCGTAGATTTTGCAATGATAAATGATTGGTATCTGATAAGTCCAGGGTGGTTGTGTGATCTTAAAGGTGTTGATGATGATAACGAAGTTGAGAGTGATTTCTCATCTTTGGATTATTCAGTTCGGATGGAGGATTATGGAGTTGGACTGCCTTGCATGTTCCTTGTTCAGGGAGGCTCAGGCTCAGTATGTTATACCCTTGTTTCACAAACTCTATTGCTTGACGATTACCCGCATTGCCTGTTGATCGATTTTTGTTGCGCTGGTTTCAACCCACTCAGAACCACTGTTGTTCGGACCCTACGCTTTGGATTTCAGGCTTTCAATGCAGGTTACGCTTTCTTTCAAATTTGACAGTATCTTGGTTACCTACACCATGCTTTGTTTCAAATTTGAAGTTTGATATCCTGTTCAACGTATTTGAAATTTGGTATCCTGTTCAACGTATCATTTGTGCAGGTTTCTTAAACCATTCTTTGTTTCAAATTTGACGTTTGATATCAATCTTGTTCAACATACCCGATGGAGGAATAGGGCAGGAAGAACCCAAGTAGTTTGCGTTTTTTTCATGTAATTTCATGTGTTTTTCTTAAACCCCATTAACTTTTTAATGAAAATTTTAATGTTATAAAACTACTCCATTATGAGAAGTGATAACAATGATATGGAATATTTATTATTATGATACAGTAAATGAAAAGCGATAATACTTTAAAAAAAATGATAATATCTTTAATAAAAAATTATAACTAATTAATAAGGGTCACGAATAATTTATAAAATGGATAAAATCTGATATCTTTTATTTAAAAAAGTGATTTTTAATCAAAGATTTATAAAATGTATAAAACGTGATATTTTTTATTTTAAAAAAAGTGATTTTTAGTCAAGAAAAATGTTCAATGTCTTATTGAATGATTTCACAAAAAAGTTATAATTGTTAATTATAGTACTATTATTTTATGATCAAATCGTGAGATGAATAAAAAGTCATAACATTTACTCTTTCCATCTATTTGAAATGTATTCGTTTACTTTTATACGTGAATTTAGGAATATACTCCATCCGTTCCACAATTAGATATATATTTTTCTATTTTAGTTCGTCCCAAAACAAGGTATTCCTTCCGTCTCATTTCAATCTTTACATATTTCCAATTTGGGCATCTCATTTCAATCTTTACATTTCTTTTTTGGTAGATGAACCCACACCAATTAACTTTTTCTCTCTCCATCTCACACTTTAACTAATACACCTACCCACTTTACATTAAAATATTATTTCTCTCACCTCACTACACATCCAAATACTAAATTTTGCTTAATCTACGTACAAAAAGCAAACATAAAGTTTAAAACGGGACGGAGTGAGTATACATTTCCTTTTTTGGTTGATGTGACCTATACAAAACCATTATTATATCCATATGGCCCCATACACTACACTAATACAATTACCCACTACACATTAAAATATCATTTTCTCACTTCACTACAGATTAAAATATTATACTCCTTAATTTTCGTGAAAAAAGTAAACATATACCTTGTTTTGGGACGAAGGGAGTAATAATTTGATGTATAGTAAGGTGAGAGAAATAATATTTTAATGTGTAGTGGGTAATTATATTAGTGTTGAATGTGGGCCATGTGTAGCGGTTGTGGGTCACATCAATCCAAAAAATGAAATGAATATTTTGTTATGGGACAGACGTGTTGTGGGTCACATCGATCCCAAAAGGGAAATGAATACTTTATAATGTGATGGACCAAAATAGAAAAATAGATACGTATCAAGGGGATGGAGGGAGTATAATATAAAATGATTTGATGTAAAGTGATAATTACCAAAATAATTGAACTATCTAATAATATCATTATTATTATTATTAAAATAATTATTTTTTCATTTTATTAAAGTGATCACTTAAAATTTAAGTGTCCAAATTAATCAATGTGTTCGTGACTTGGAACGCGATGATCTCTGGTTATGGCCTACACGGACATGGCCGGAACGAGGCATTGAAGTTGTATAAAGAAATGGTCGACACAGGGGTTCCTCCAACGAGTGTTACTTTTCGATAATTTTGTACTTTTGGTCACACAAGACACATAATTTCTTCAAAATAGTCTCAATACTTTCATTTTTAGGTCTAAACGATTATTTCTTTGTAAACTTGGTCCCATAATAAAACTTCACCCTTTCATATTTAGTCTCATACATCTCCATTATTGATCCAAAAATTTTAGATTTATATTTTATTTTATTATTTTATTTTTTTTAATATTACAAAATTATTATTAAGTTCAAAAAAAATATGCTGAAAATAATAATAATAATAAATAAATAGAATAGAATAAAATAAAATATGAATATATAGTTACACTATTGGTTCTAATTTATTTTATTTATTTATTTACTTATTTATTACTCCCTCCGTCCCACAGAAGTTGTGATATTTTTTCTTTTTGGGTTGTCTCATAGAAGTTGTTACATTCATTTTAAAGCATATGAGACACACACAAAAAATATTAACATATTTACATTGGCCCACACACACTCCACACACACACCACTAATACACCTACCCACTACAGTTTAAATATTATTTCTCTTACTTCACTTTACATTAAAATATTATACTCCCTCCGTCCCATAGTTAAGTTCACCGACACTGTAGATACGAAGTTTAAAAAAAGTTGCTTTTTGACCAACTTTATTGACTTTTTAGGGATATTGTGGTATTCTTAGGTAATAAATAAATTATAAAGTATGTTATGTGTGTTAGGTGAAAGTGATATTTTTGAAATTAAGATAACTTTTGAGGTTATTGGTTAATGTGAAGTTTTCTTTTTTGGGTGGTGAACATAAGTGTGGGACGGACGAAAATGGAAAGTGTGAACATAAGTGTGGGACAGAGGGAGTACTCCTTAATCTCAGTGCCCAAAAAAAATGTTTCAACTTTAATGAGACGGAGGGAATATTATTTTTATTTTTTATTTGACAATTAAATCTTTGCAAACTTAGTCCGATAAAACTTCAACCTTGCATATTTAGTCTTATACAGATGTATTATTGATCTAAAAAATTTAGATTCATATTTTATTTTATTTATTTACTTACTTTTTTTTTAACGTTACCAAATTTTTATTGTTTTCAAAAAGACATGTTCAAATAATAATAATAATAATAATAATAATAATAATAAATATAATATAAAGTTACACCACTGATTATAAGAATTTATATTCATATTTTATTTTATTTTATTTTTTATTTACTTATTTATTATTTTATTTAATGTTAGATTTTTATACTTTTTAAAACATGTAAATAATAATAATAATAAGTATTAAACAAATAAATAAATAAATAAATAAATATAAAAATAAAATATGAATTTAATTTCATGGACCAATAGTGTAATTGAATGAGTCTAAATATGCTAGGTTGAAGTTTTATGAGACCAAATCTGTAAAAAAAATAATCGTTTGAGACTAAAAGTGAAAGTATTTGGACTATTTTAAAGAGGTTACGTGAATTTGCAAAATTCTCGTTACTTTTCTATCAGTTCTGCACGCGTGCAGCCATGCTGGGTTGGTTGAAGAAGGCGAACTAATGTTGCATTCTATGGTTTACGATAATGGATTCGAGCCCAAAACAGAGCACTCCGCGTGCATGGTCGACATTTTAGGCCGATCCGGAATGCTAAAAGAAGAAGTGGAATTCATAAATAACATGCATATTAAGCCTGGTCCAGCTGAGTGCTAGGTGCTTGTATGATTCACAGTTGTTCGACTTGGATCCAATATATACTCAACAAACAACAACTTCACTCAGGCTGCTTCTCTAAGACAAGTGGTCAAACGAAAGAACCTGTCCAAGGCCCCCGGTTGCAGTTTGATTGAGGTTAATGCGATCCATGGGATGCTCGAAAGATTGATGGAGAAGATAAAAGGTGCTGGATATGTTGCAGAAAGTGTTACTTCTCTGCATGATGTGGAGGAGGAATGACATGTGAAAGGGGTGATGAAATTACAGTTATCAAGAATCTTAGGCTTCCACAATTTTAGTAAATTTGTATCTAGGATTAGTGAGAGAGTTATAGTTGTTAGGGATGCTAATAGATTTCATCATTTTGTTAATGGAGAATGTTCTTGTGGAGACTATTGGTTGATTAAATGATCAGTTGGACAAAGAAAACAATAACATAATTGAAATTATAAAATGACTCAAATTGTATTAACTAAACAGTGTGATCAAGATGGATTAGCATCATTAGCAACATAGAAAAGGTAAGAGAAAAAAAAAAAATTGGGCCAGTGAATGTCTCACTTGTAATCCATAATCCTAACAACAGGAGACAATATCACCTAAATTAAAAACAATGCAAACATCATACACCAACCTTAAACCTATAAAATAGAGAGGATCTCCTTCATGAGGCGAAAGAAACATGATACACACGAGTCATAAAACAACCACATGTATGTTACTAAGCTAAACAACACTGGATTGAGAATGAAAGAACTGATAGATATATAAAACTCCAGACTATATGAACATATTTCTGTAAGATGATTCATAACATAGAATCACATTTTAGCAATTAAACATTGACAAAATTTACACATCAAAACAGTGAAATATACTAAAATCAACAAATAAATTAGTAATGGAAGCATACCAGGTCAAGCTCAGCAGCCTCAGCTTTTGAAATTATTCCAACCTAAACAATCACTTCGCTAAGTTCAGTCATAATTAGGTTATTCCCATTGAGTCTGTAATGCAGACAACAAATTGAAACATGAATGAGTTAAGAACCTAAAAGTTGATAAGGAGAAGATGATGGTTGAACACAAATTCAAGTGAAGAAATCCAAAAGTTTTGGTAGTTGGAGAAATCCAAGCTCCTGGTTTGTCGAAGGAAATCCAAAATATTCTAGTGCACCTTGAGAATTACTGAAATAAAAGAAAAAGAGGGAATCGAATATTCACTCAATCCCAAATAAATTGACACTCTTTTTTTTTGGGTTGTCTCACAGAAATTGACATATTTTTTTTAAACACAAGAGATCTACACAAAATAATTAATATATTCATGTGGGCCCCACACACACCACACCCCACTAATACAACTATCCACTACACATTTAAATATGAGTAGTTCTAGTGAAATTGGTAAATATTATTTCACTGAATACGGTTACAACAAGTGCTTACATACGATGCGAATACAAAATCTAACCCATCTATCCAACCTACTTAAGCATAATGCTTAAGGTGAATAATAAAATACATCATATATTCATATACAAGGAAGCTATCTGTAGCTTGATTCTGTCAGCGATGTGGTTCGGGGACAACATCTTTGTGCCATGCTGAAGAGCATTCCTTTCCATCCAAATGTGGTAGATCGTGGTAGCAAATGTGATGAAAAGAAGTCTTATTGCTTTAGTTCTATTGTACACCAAATTATTAACATGCAACAGGTCAAAATATAAGAAGCGGGTCGTATATATAAGCTAAAAAAATCCAATTAGATCATTTCCCCCTTCACACCTAGGTCAGAAATCTCTCCACCTCTCAACCACATCAGCCGCCTCCCTTCCACTTCCTCTCCGCCGCTCTGCCTCTGTCCAATCGTTTTCCCTCCGTTCCACCTCCCACTCTGCCCTCTCTCTATTCATTCTTCCTTCCACGGCGTTGCTTTCAAAGCCAACCTAATATTCTCCCTCTCTGCGGCCACCGCTCCCAAACCACTCTCTGTCGTCACCGACATCAGGATGGTTGTTTCCGTTCTCAAAGGCGTCTCCAATGTCTAAAGTGTCGTCACTCTCTCACTCAGGTATTAAGGTGAAAGTTGGGAAAATCAAAATGATCAAAAAGCTCAAAATTAGGATTACCTGCGATGGAATTAAGATTTCGATCCAAAGCAAATCAGATCTAGCGCTGTGGATGAATTGGGAGATCAATAGAACAGATCCAAGTTTTTTCATGTAATGTTAAACTGTATTACTTGTTTAATAGTATTGTATTACTTTTTTAATAATATTGTATTACTTATTATTTATTAATGTAAGTTTGTTAAAGTTTCGGAGATGAGAGAGAGAATAATCAGCTGTGAAATTCAACTCATGATGAATTTGTCTACAATGCGAGAGAATAATTAGCTGTGACTGATAAATTTGTCTACAATGCCTCAGATTTGTATCATCGAATGTTTTAAATCTGTGATTATCAGAAGTTTGAACTTTTTGTAATTCAATAGTGTACAAGTTTTTATTAATAAGTGTATTACGTTTTTTATTTTTATAATATTTTTAGTTTTATACATTACTTTAAAAAAAGTAATACAATTATAAATACAATCACAAACATTAATACCGTCATTCTAAAATTCAATTAATATCAATTTGAATTGAATAAAAAAAATTAAATTAATTCTAAAAATATTTGAATATTATGAGAGATAGTGTGAAAAAATTAGGAGAAATAGAAAGTGAGAAAGCAGTAGAAATCAGAAAGCAGTAGAAATTAGGAGAGGGGTAGGAGAAAAGGAATAGGATGAATAAAATATGGGTCAAAATTATTTATATATAACGGGTCAATTGGATTTGGATTATTTTGTGCACCTTAAAAACTGGTGCACATTACTATTTGTTTTAAATATTATGTTCCTTAAACTCCGTGTCAAAAAATGTGTCAATAATATTGGGACGGAGAGAGTAGTAAACTTTTAAATTAAGAATGGTTGATTATATTGTTATTTAATTTACTCAATAGCTCTCTTAATTTAGTCTAGGATGATAAGCTTATTTTATGGGATATATAAATTTCGGCTCGGATTTCTGTGCCATTTTGTATATCTTCTATGTCACACTGTTGGATGAACGACATAGGAGAGAGAAACTATACCCTAATCCTTAAACCCTAGGAACAATGATTGGATTTGTTTCTCCCTCTTATGTGACAATCACAGAAGATGATGCACGTAAATAGCATAGTTAATTAAACCTACGTGTTAACGGTCCAATAATCTAAGAGAAATCAAAGATAAATTGATGGCCGGTGCTATTGCCACCCGAATAATCACTGAAGGCACCTGATTATTAAAATTTTAAGGATTGAATTGACTCTTATAACCTTAATATAAATATATTTAAAAAAGAACCAAATTACTTTATACACCCAAAAACCAATCCACTTAAATTTACAGAAACACGTCCTCTAAAGAAGATGAAAAGAAGAGATCTGGTATGTGAAATTATGAAAATACTTCCTCCTTTTAAGTTACAACATCACACGAAATAGTTACAACATCACACGAAATAATCATCTGCAACAAAAAAGTGAGAAGCCCAGGCTAATCCAGGCGGCAAGGATTGAACGATGAAAGTAGAGAAAATAGTTTTTCAGTGTTCGAATCGACAAAGTATTTTATTTCATTAATTTAATTTGATATTTTAAAATGGTAGAAAAGGCTTTCTATCAATTTTCCCCTCTTGCTTCAGATCTTTCTTGAATTTTAATTTTGATAAAGAGAATATGTGAATGTGGAGATGCGCGTACAGACCCTTTTTTTTTTTTTTTTCTTGAAGTAATTTGGTTATTAAATACACCCAATAAAATTTGTTTCTTGAACGGTGGATAGAAAAATGAAATAGAAACTGTTCATCTCCTTCGCAAAAACTTACTTTTTTTTCCCCCTAAAATCCTGAGTTTAATTATTAAATTTTACATTTTTAAAATTCTAAATACAAAGGTTTGGAAAATAGGTGATTACTCATTCAACAAATTATATATCATCAATGTTCCAAAATTTGAAGTTGGTTATTGGGTGAAAAGTTTGTAGAAATTTATGAAATGAACGGCAGCACTTTGCTTCTTTTTCTTTGCAGATGAACGATGATAATGGTTTGGAATTTTAGATAAAAATTTAATCCGAGAATATTATAATTAAGCGTATTTTTAGATGTGAATTTTGGGTGTATTTGATTTAAATTTAAATGTTAAAAAGTATGAAATATTCAAAGTGTTTGATGTCCAAGGTTATTATAGTCTATTCAATCTTTAAAATTTTAATAATTGTGTGCCCTTAATAATTGGTGGCAATAGCACCACCCTAAATTGATGTATTTAAAGCCCAAGGAATATTGAAATATTGGATGTAAAGGAACTAATTTTAAAACCCAAGTGATTGATATACAATCGATTTGAATAAAGCCCAATTGCAAATATGCTCACCAGAGTGGGTCCAATATTATTGAAGGAAGAATTGGAATCATCAATTATAACCCAATTTGGAAATCTTGTGGCCCAAATGGAAAGTCAAAAGATTATTGGGCTGGTGAGGAGATGAGATATTCGTCCAAGAATTGGGCCCGTGGGCTATAATTTAATTTATTGAGTGGGCCTATATATACTTCCACAGTGGTTTTGAAGGTTAAGTAGTTGCATCGTACAGATGAAAATAAACCCCAATTACATCCTTCTCTGTCTATCCCTAATATCACATCTCAATTTCCATAATTTTCTCTAAGTCTTGCGGCATTGGTAAGCGATTTAAACTAACATTAGCAGCAGAACATGTGAAAAGGCGTCGAACAGCTTGTAAGTGATCTAAACGACTTGTGAAAAGGCGGCGAACAGCTTGTAAGTGATCTAAACGACTTGTGAAAAGGCGGCGAACAGCCTGTAAGCGAACATGATCGCTATTTTCTTTCGAAAACATTAATCTCACCCTCAAGTGTAAGAGATCAATTGTAGTGCGCTTGTGACCAAGTCAAATGTCGAACCCACGGGATATTGTCAGAGTGACAAATAAATCTAATATGACTATTTCTATTTAAGACAAACTCAAATTTATGAAAATTAATTATTAAATAATAAAAATAAAATAAGATACGTTGGCGAGAAAACAATCAAGTATTCCAAGATAAGAAACTGATAACGCTAAGGGCAATCCAGCTTAACCATGTGACTGATTATTCTAAACCCAAATTAATTACATACAGATATTTCTGTATAAGAGGATCGCTAAGTCTAGTTAGACCACCTTGATCGGGTAAGATCTAACACTTATAATGAGCTGCAAATCCTAGGATCGATAAGGAATTAACTCTCTCTCCCTCTATAGGTACTTAATCCTAAATTTCATTAAAGATTAGAGCACTAGACTTCCCTTTCTAGGTACGCAATTATTAACCCCTTTTGTCTCCTTACCAATTACCTAATAATGATATTTTACCAAGTAATTAATATTCCAAATTGATTCTCTAACACTCTTAGGTATTATAGGCCAATCCCCTAAGACTATCACAGGAAACAACAACTATCATGCAGAAATAAAGAATCTTATTAACTATCAATCAGTGATACCGTCATGAATAACTAAAGGAAATCAAGACTCAAAACACAATAATATGAAGTCTCAAAATATTATCTTCAATAAGGAAATAAACAATCTACAGAGTAAGAAATCCAAGTCTAGGTCAATCAAATCACATAATCAAAACAGTATATAGCCCTAGCAATATCAACAAGATACTTAGTCCATGGTGTTACAAGCAACAAGCATGTCTATGGAAGAAAACACACCTATGAGTCTAAAAACTAGAAAGAATAGAGTAAAGAATAGAAAACTTATTTGTTTGGTTCTCCTTCCTCAACTTCGTCCTCTCCATAATTCTCGTCTCCCATCAAGTAGATGAATACTCTCTTGAATCCTCTCCACATGGTGGATGGCGGATGATGGGTAGAAGATGAAAGACGGATATGGTGAACTAGGGTTAAAAACCCTAGGTGATGTGGTGGTGGTAGATTAGGCGGTTTTTCCACGATTTGGTGTGGTGATGAGAATGAGTATATATAGATGTGAGAGTGAAATAAAATAAGGAGTAAAACGATGTGGGATCTTGAAAAATCATGAAAAATATAATTATGGAAGATATGGAGGGATATTAAGTTAGGAAATAACTTGGCCACCAAAAATATAAGGAAAAGAGGGTAATTTTCGTATATTTTCGGAATTCTCTCTGGCAGCTGCGGGACCTCACGATTTTGAACATAACTTCTTCATCCGGACTCCGATTGAAGCTTTGTGCTCACGCGACCCTCTCTTCCATAGCTTCTAATCATGTATCATACAACCAGTTTGGACTTCTACAGGAATACAAAAAAATTACGGAATGCAGTACTCTGTTTCTTTGAAATCTTGCACAAATTCACCCTTCATTCCAATTCAGCATTTTTATTACTTTTCCTATCAAAACACAAAAAAATACCTCTCAATCACTTTTTAGTCAATAATCACTCAAAGTATTAAGATCTGTGCAAATAATAGCAATTAAACACTCAAAGAGGTATCAAATTGGACTAAAAAATACATGAATTTCCACTCTCATCAATGCAGTCGTCATCGTCGTCCGTGTTAGTCGTCTTCGCCGGAGAAGGTGGTCGAGGGATGAACTCCACAGTACTCAAATTCTCGTTGAACTCACACAAGAATTCAAGTCCACATTCTACCCGTTAGGGTCACAAATGAGTGATTAAATGAGATTGGGTGTAAGGCTATGGGCCACATTCTAATAAATTAGAATGAGCCCAATACTTATTGATTGAAGACCAACAATTGGGCCATAACCCAAAGGGCCCAACAATCTCCACCTTGACCTAAATCATCCACCCTTGTGTATAACTAAAAGGGAATTCATCATCGCACTTTTCCCCGGACACCTGCAAAATGAAAGACACAAAGTCAAATGCAAGATCCAGAAATTTGACACAAAGCCAAGGTATCACAAAAGATACACAAATCTAAGCCGAAGCAAAGATCACGGACACACAGTCACAAAATATTTAAAATATCTCAAGGACAAAATAAACGGAGCACACAAGTTCAAGAGTGGACACAACATCCACGGAAAAGAACTGCATACAACATGCTTCAATCAAGAGAGTAGAAATTTAAAGTCCTCATCCAAGACCTAAAATTTTCAAGAGATAAGCATTTAGTACCCATATCAGTAGGATTAAACTCAGATGCAATCTTTTCCAGGTTAACAATAGCTTTTTCCATAATATCACAAATGAAATGATACCTAACATCTATATGCTTGGTTCTATCATGGAAAACAGGATTTTTACACAACTGAATCGCAGACATACTATCAGAAAACACAGTGACACATTTTTCAAGAAAACCTATTTCATTCAGAAGGCCTTGCAGCCAAATAACTTCCTTTAAAGCATCAGTAATAGCCACGTATTCAGATTCAGTTGTAGATAAAATAACCACATGCTGTAACTGAGACTTCCAACTTATGCAAGAGCCACACAAAGTAAATACATAAGAAGTTGTAGGTTTCATATTATCCCTATCATTTGCATAATTAGAATCAACATAGCCAACAAGGCTCACACCATTTGCAAATTTGGAAAAATGCAAACTTACCTCCATGGAGCCCTTGAGGTATCTCAAGAGTCATTTCAAAGCCTCCCAATGAGGCGCACCTGGATTTGCCATATACCTACTCAAGCAACTAACAGAATATGCAATATCAGTCTAGTGCTAACCATAAGATACATAACAGACCCAATAGCATTGGAATAAGGAACATTTTCCATTTCAGCAATTTTAGAATCAGTCTTTGAGGATTGATCCTTACTTAACACAAAGTGAGCAGCAAGAGGCACATTCACAGTTTTAGCAGACATCATAGAGAATTTACTCAAAATCTTTTCAACATATGAAATCTGATTAAGCAAGAGAACATAGTTCTTCCTATCTTTATCAATGTTCATACCAAGAATCCTTTTAGCATCTCCAAGATCTTTCATATCAAAATTATCACATAGACTCTTTTGAACAAGCTTAACATACTCAAGATCAGAGCTAACAATTGGCATATCATCCATATATATGAGCAGAAAAACATGAATAGAAGAATCAATTTTGAAGTAAAGACAATTATCATGCAAGCTTCTCTTAAACTTCAATGATGTCATGTATTAATCAAACTTCTTATTCCACTGTCTAGGAGATTGTTTCAAGCCATACAAGGATTTCTTCAGAAGACACACATGAACGGGAATTTTGGGGTCCGCAAAACCCTCAGGTTATTCCATGAAAATCTTTTTATCCAAATCACCATAAGAAAAGCCGTTTTGACATCCATTTGCTTTAACTCCCAATCAAAATGAGCAACTAATGCAAGCATTATACGAACAGTGGTGAATTTAACAACAGGAGCAAAGATTTCATTATAATCAACCCCTTCCTTTTGAGTAAAATCTTTTGCTACCAATCTAGCTTTAAATCTAACAGTTTCAAGCACATGTTTCACTTTGAAAAGCCACTTGCAATCAACAACAGAGCAATGAGCAGGTTTTGGAACCAAAGTCCAAGTATGATTAACATGCAACGATTTCATTTCATCTTTCATAATTTAACCATTTCACAGAGTTGTCAGATTTTAAAGCCTCTTGATAGGTGTTAGGTTCATTATCAACATTTTCAAATGCATTGAAAGTATGAGTATCAATATGAAAATCATCATACCTAGCAGGTGACCTAATATTCCTTCTAGATCTATCTCTAGGCAACACATAATCATCATCTTCAGGAATATCATGCACATTTTCATCATTGATAACAGGATCATTGGCAACAAGTTCTTGATCAACAATAGTATCAGGCAAGTTTTCAGCATCACATGACAAAGGAGACAACTCCACCTCACTCGAAGAAGTGGTAGGATCATGTAAAGGCACAACATCAGGCAAATGAGCAGATAAGCAAGGAAATTCAGATTAATTGAAGATCACATCCCTACTAATCACAATTTTGAAACCCGATTCAGAAAAATCTCACAGCCTATAACCTTTAACACCCTCAGGATAACCAAGAAAAACACATTTTCTACTCCTATGATCCAATTTGTCATGTTTCTGATGCACAAATGCAGCACAGCCAAATACACGTAGCACAGAATAATCAATACTTTTACCAAAAAATACATAGTCAGGGCACTTACCCTTTAAAGGCACAGAGGGGGATTTGTTTATTAAAAAGTTGCGGTAATAAGCGCCTCACCCCAAAACTTTTTAGAAAGTCCAAAAGACACCAACATGCTCCTCACCCTTTCTAACAAAGTCCTATTCATCCTCTCAACAATCCCATTCTGTTGGGGAGTGTAAGGAGCAGACTTATGTCTCACAATTTCAGATTTAACACATAGTCATTCATGACATTATTGCAAAATTCCAATCCATTATCAGTTCTAAGATACTTAATCTTTTTACCCATTTGATTTTCAATCAAAGTTTTCCAATTTTTGAACTTTTCAAAAACATCAGATTTGTTTTTAAGAAAAATCACCCACGCTTTTCTTGAAAAATCATCAATAATGGACAGAAAATACACATTGCCACCTTGAGTTGGCTCACTAGAAGGCCCCCACACATAGCATGCAGGTACTCAAGTATATCACTACACGAAGAAGTCTTAGGGTACGGGAAAACAAGGAATTTCACCTTCGCATGTTTGCCTTGCACACAAGAATCACAGAAAGGAATGCATGTAAGCTTATCATTACCAAAAGAACCAGCTTTATGTAATATATCAAGACCTTTACTACTCATGTGACCTAACCTACCATGTCAAATACTTGTTTTATCTTCTTTAACAGCGTTAGCAGACATAACAATAGATTTAGCACAACAAACATACAGGTTATTCCTTCTTTCAGCATTAAAGATAGGCACAGTCCCCTTTACCACATACATGCAACCCTTTCCCCACCTACCCTCAAGACCCTCATTTTCAAGTGCAGCACAAGAAATCAAGTTGTTACACAAATCAGGCACATGTCGCACGTTTTTCAAAGTGAACACAGAATCATCTTCAAAACGCAAGCAAATGTCACCAACACCAAGCACATCACATCTTTTTTCATTAGCCATAGACACAGATCCATGAGAAACATTCTTATATGAAGAGAAAGATGTTTAAAAGGTGTCATATGAAATGTGCAACCGGAATCCACAAGTCATTCACTATCACACAGAGATGAATGCACAAAATTCACACAACTATCAAAAATAGCAAACACATCACCATATTTCACATATTCAGAGGCAACGTTAGCATGATCATTAGAATTATTTCTCTTAGGATGAGGACACTTGTTTGCAAAATGTCCCCTTTCATGGCAATTAAAGCATATCTTCTTTTTCTTATCACCATTCTGATTATTCTGGGGTTTCACATCAGAATTTTTGTCCTTGTTCTTATTCTTGTTCTTGTTATGACTGTTAGGTTTTCCCTTAACATGCATAACCTCCCCAGAATTCTTAATACCCCCATTTTATTTTAAATCATGCTTTTTGCTTTTTAAGGCATTCACCACAATATCAAGAGTAACGTCATCACGACCATACTTTATAGCAGACTTGACATCACTGTAAGAATCAGGTATAGCATTTAAAAGCACAATAGGAGTGTATTCATCAATATGTTTGTCACCAGTTAGCTTAATATCTTGAATCAACTTCGTGAACTCATCCAAATTTTCTTCAACATCTTTGTTTGAATCAAGTTTAAAACGAAAGAATTTTTCCAGAAGAAATATTTTACTAGGCAAAGATGTTCAGTGTACAGCTTATCCAACATTTCCCATAAAGTTTTAGCAGACTCATGCACACCAACTTTTCTAAGCACAGGATCAGAAAGATTCAAGATAATCGCAGACAAAGCAAGCTCATTCATCTCAGCATTTTCAGCAGATGTATCATCCTTATCATACAAGTGATCTACAGCTTTGAATACTCTTTGTTGGATGAGTATGCACTTCATTTTATATTTCCAGATGCTGAAGTCTCGCTTACCATCAAACGGTGCTTGTCCAAAAGAAGACGAAGCCATGGGTATTTAAAGTTGAGTAGAACACACTTTGAATGGAAAAAATACAGAATTACAGAGCAACAATCTGTCACACCAGGTTGGCACTATCTAATCACACACAAAGCGAGAAACGGAGCAGTATAACACACAAGGACAGATTTTCAGTAGCAGAAATTGAAAGACCAAGATGATAATTTCACAAAAGAAGCAAACAAGAATAGTAATAAGAGGGCCAACCGCCTCAGGGCATCACACAAGAGCAAATAAGAGGGTCAGCCGCCTCAGGGCATCAGACAAGAAAAATAAATAAGAAAAGGCTTAAGTTATTTCACCAGAGCGGTGTCTCCGACGAGAACACCGTACCACCTCTACGATCCACCAGTCTGTTACTTAATGGGGGCGGATCCCTCGTAGTCTTGTTCATGTAGCAAACACGAACGGGGCAGCCTCAACTCCAAGCTTCAACCTACACACAAAGTGAGAAACTTTGGGGGGTTAGTGAAGGCCTAATCTGAAAATTTTCAGAAAAAAACGATCCAAAAAAATAACAAAACAAATCTGAAATTTTTTGGAACAATATAAAATGAGGAGGAGAGACACTTCTCTTCCACAAATGAAGATGCCAATCTGACCGGAACTCTAGATCCGGCGGTCAGCGGCGGCGGTGGCCGAAGGTCAGCGGCAGCGGCGGTCAACTGGACAGTGGCGGTCTTTGGCGGTGGTCGCGCTTCCGAATGCGAACCCACCTGCGTTTAATTCTCCCACCGGCAGTAGCTTCGCGACGGCCGGAGACGACGATCGGTGTCGAACAGCAGCGGCAGTGGTTCTCTTCTCCAGCGGCTGCGCAGCAGATCGTCGACGGACTGGAGGTGGTCAGCGCGGCTAAACGTAAACAAGCAGTAGATCCGGCGACCTTCGAGCGGTGGCTTCGATCGGTGAGCTGCTGGCGGCGGCGTGGAGGCTAAGCGCCAACGGAGGGCAGCGGCGTCAGATCGCGATCCTTCCTTCAGATCGACAACTGGAAGTGACGGCGCTAGCGGCAGATCGCGATTCCGGCGAGCAGATCCAGCAGCGGCGGTGCGTCCCTCGCGATCTCCTCCTTCAGATCAGCGACGCAGTGGTGCGCTGCAGATCAGGCGTCAGTCATCGCGATTTTGGTGGTGGAACCCTAGCTGCGGCGCGACGGCTTCGGGCAGTTCGGCGGCGGACAGATCGAGACGTGAACAGCTCCGATCAGAACCTAGCGGGGAGCTCCAGATGGCGGCGCGATCCGATCAGATCGCGATTCCGGCGAGGAAATCTGGCGGCGGCGATCTCCCACCGGTGGCTGATGGTCGGCAGCTTCGAGAGATTGACGGATAATGAAACCCGCTCTGATACCACTATTATGCGGATGCGGTCGTCATCGTCGTCCGTATTCGTCGTCTTTGCCGAAGAAGGTGGTCGAGGGATGAACTCCACAATGCTCAAATTCCCGTTGAACTCACACAAGAATTCAAATCCACGTTCTACCCGTTAAGATCACAAATGGGTGATTAAATGGGATTGGGTGTAAGGCTATGGGCCATATTCTAATAAATTAGAATGGGCTCAATACTTATTGATTGAAGACCCCAACAATTAGCAGCGGTGCCTGTGAAATCAACGACAAAAATAGGCTTCTTATGCTATTCGTCGGACTATTCGCGGGACGGTGAGAACGCTTCTGAATTACAAATTTTCCCGCTGGCGGAGGAGACTACACCACCCAAGTTCATCCTGCCATCCGAATTTACGGGTTTGGGAAGAAATGCTGCGATTCGGCGATGTGCGTTTCCAATTCCACACTTTATATATTTGAGGGGCGAAACTATCGGAAAGATCTTAATTTGGCGAAAGGGGAGAGGTCGGTGCGGTAATTAGGTCTATCATCCGAGATTTTGGGGAAAGTCGAACACAACGACATCGTTTTGGATGACCTTGATAGGGTACGCGATATGCATCAACCCAAATGTTGTCCAAGAGCTTTCCCTATTTCAACCACTATTGGGCATAAAATTCTATTTGTATCGGATACATTTCTTAGTTGTGATAATTATGAGGCGAGGGATGTTATGGAGTTGTATGATCCCTCCAAAGACAAGTGGGAAATATTACCTAAATTCCCCATTCCCTATTACCATAAAGTTGTTGACATGTATTCTTATGGTCCACACAAGTGAAGGAATGTTTGTGCAGGTTTCTTACGCCATGCTTTGTTTCAAATTTGAAACTTCATAGTGAGAAACTGCCCATTGCTTTTGGAGTTATGACATGTGAAAGGGGTGATGAAATTAGGGTTATCAAGAATCTTAGGGTGTGGCCACAATTTTAGTAAATTTGTATCTAGGATTAGTGAGAGAGTTATAATTGTTAGGGATGCTAATAGATTTTATCATTTTGTTACCGGAGAGAGATTATTGGTAAACGATACAATAAATTACAAGATAAAATTATAATTGTACTATAAATTCTAGTGGTAAAATATACTTAAGTTCTAAAATTAAATTTGAAAAAATAAATAACAAAAAATAAAAAGTGATTTATATATATATATATATATATACATATATATATATATATATATCATGAAATTGAAAAAAAAAATCTTGCCTATACTATTCATTATCATTGGTTAATTATCATTGGTTAATAAAATTCTACGGGATATTCTATGAGATATTGATATAACATTTCTTATGTCATCTATTTCGACATTAGTGACATGATAGATTGGAAAAATTCTCCAAAGACTTAGGGCATGATTAGTATGATATAATTGGTTGATTGTCATCTATTTATTGGCCGACACCAGTGAAGTGATAGATTGGAAAATTTCAAGCACTGCTCCTAAGACTTAGGGCATAGGCATGATGGAATGGGGGTGATAATGGAATCGTCATTCCTATTTTTATTTTCATTCCTGCGATTGTTATATTTTTGGTGATAGGAATCCCGATTCTAAAAGGATGTGTATTCCCTTATTTGTTAAATTAATATTATTAACTAAACTGAATACTCCTTCCGTCCCATAATACTTTTCACGTTTATTGTTCCACGTTGTTTAAGAAAAGTTGCACTTTTTATCAATTTTATTGACTTTGGAGGGTATTGTAGTATTTTTAGGTAATAGAAAGGTATAAAGTAATGAGATGTATGTGAAAAAGGAATGATAAATTTGAAATTAAAGTAAATTTTGAGGTTGTTAGATAAGGTGATATTTCCTTTTTTGGGGTGTGAAAGATTTTGTGGGACAAACAAATGAAGAAAGTATGAAAGTTTTTATGGGAAAGAGAGAGTATATATTAGTGTATACATGTAATATAAATATAAATATAATTTTTATACATAATTTAATATTTTTAATATATATAAAAAAAATTTATTTGTATTTTAAATTTTATTTATATTTTAAAAATATTAATATTTTATTTTATTTTCAATTTATTATTTTTCTATAATTATAAAAATATATAAAATCTTCATTAAATTTTTAATAGTTTAATATTTTATATAAATTAAATTTTAAATGTAATATTATAAAAATACTATTAATGAGATTGAAATTAATTAAGGAATACAAATTCTATTATTTGAGTTATTCCTGAATTATACCAATTATGATAAAAATAATTTTTAATTCTGTTTCCATTACTATTCTATTCATAAGTTCATCACATTCCCCTCTTATTCCATTCATCTATATTAATCTAGCCGTTATAGGTTAAGTTAATGGAAGATCACCTATTTCACCCCATATTCCATCTTGTATTTCACATGAGGTGGATGGACAATATATGCCCCAACTTTTTTTTGTTCCTCATCTTTTTTGTGTCATTTATTTAGTGTTGTAAATTGTAATGAGTGTATATTGGGTGCACTCAAATGTGTATAACTTTTTATTCTATTTTGTATACATGTTATTCTATTTTGTATACGTGTTTCGTAATAATTGTATATCTTTTTCACACTAAGTTTTTCATTAAAAAAACTAGCATCATATGTGTATAACTTTTTATTCAATAGTGTATACATGTTTTTTAATAATTGTATATTTTTTTACACTCAATTTTTCATTTAAAAAACTAACAATTAAATTGTATACATTTTTGCTCTTAATTGTATATGTTTATGTTTATATTTGTATATGGATGTACTCTATCTTATGGTACACCCGGATGCACACTATAATTAGCCAATTATAATATAGGAGATGTCACATTAGAGTATCACAAACATTCGAACTCTGCATTTATATAGACTTTTTTTTAATTCTAAAAAATACTCCATATATTTAATACTTCTATTTATCAAGATATTTACTAATGCACCCTTATTAAATACTTAAAAGTTTAAGATATTAAATTAGTTTACATATTATATCATTTCTTAAATATGGATATGGAGCATAAGAAAATCAACCTATGCATATGTTTCCTTTTTTTCAAAAAAAAAAATCTTAATACATAACGAGTCGAAACGAAGATAATATTGGATAAAATTCTCTCTTCGTTATTGTTCCTTTGCAATTTGTAGATTTTTTTTTCCGCGAATTAAAATTTTCATAAAATCATGTGAATGAAATGATGATTTTCTTGCAGATAATTTGTTCTACTGCATTGAACACTACTTTTCTCATACATTTGATGAATTTTAATTTTATAAAAATAAAAGGAAAAGAGATAATCAATTGTATTTCATCATTCGCACAATCATAAAGAATACTATATTCCATGCATGTTTTTATTATTTGCAGATATTTAAATTCAAAATAAAATGAGCACGCTCATGTGAGAATATTGACAATTCAGTAGTACATCCTAAAATGGAGAAACGATGCCGCTAAGAAAAAGTAATACATGTCTCATGTGAGACGATTTCACGCAAATTTTCACCAAATAATCATACAATGTGACTGGTATTTTTCTAATCATAAACTCAATGTAAGAATTTTCATATACTTTCTATTAACCAATGATCAACTGATATATCTCCCTGCTATCTGTTACTGATACTAGGGAAGAAAATGGGCTTCAAGCAGCAGTCCAGTCCTAAAACAGTAGACTAAGAAACGACTACGATGGTGATTCCTATTGTTTATACTTGAGGTGCATAGTAACAGTAAATCTCTATACAAGACATAGGATCCTGTAAGATCCTAGGAACTGCAAAAGATTAAAGGGAAAACTACCTGCTTGTTTAAAGGTCGAGGGGATAACAAAATTGCTCAATTGCACTGCACTCAAACACCAGCAGAAACTTCATTCTCTACCGTGTTGTCCTTTTTCTTTGCCGGGTCCTGAGACTTCTGTACAACCGCCTTGTTTGGCACCAACACAATAAAAATGTTTCTGTCTCTGAAGTTTTTTGCCTCCTCGATTCCCAGCTGTGATAAGCAAGAAAATATAGAACTTTAAGATGAGCTCCTCAAATCTACATTCTTATATCAATTAACTGATTTTGTAGGAAAACAAATTAGATCGACAGCCTCTGACATTGGTTATGAAGACAATATCAGAATTCTCATGGAACGTAAACGAATAACAGCTGAAGGGAAAACAAAGCTAAATATGCAACTGAAGGGGTGCTAATTCTTGCAAGGTAAAGATTTTGGCAAATCTGAACCCTCGTCTAGTTAATAAGTATTAAACTCCTTAAAAGTTAAAAGTCATATTGAAACAGCCTATGCCTCTATGGTGAAATAGATAAATACGAAAAGTGGTGTTCAATATTTAATTGGAAGAGTCAAGTGAAATTGTTGGACATACCTCCCCGACATCATTTTGGAACCGTCTGATGAGTTCAATGGCATTATTTCTAAACTCGTTTTCACGCCCCTTCAAGCTTACTATAACTTTAACCTGAAGGAATGATATCAAAATTTCATCATTCATGATCAGTGAAAGGTCGTATCATATAGATAGTTGCATTCAATGTTATCAATAAATTGAATTCAAGAAACCTTATCACCATCTTTCAAAAATTTCTGAGCTGCTCTCAAACGTACAGAATAGTCGTGGACATCAATATTATAACTGCCACGAAATGATTAAGGCATCAGGAAGCTATGTAAAATGGGCATACTACATGCTGTGATAGAACATAGCATATAAATCAGCATTTCAATTTTTAACCCCCCCGCCCACACACACCAAAAGAAAGAACGTACAGAGCTCAATGGACATTAAAGAGTAGGGTGAAATAGATGTAAAAGTTCGTCAATCATTTAAAGCCTCATAGAACTTCAAGATTGACTCAAGAATTCAATTGCTAAGTAATAATTCACATAAAAACTGAAGCTAATGGAGTTCTCATCAATTGAAGATTCATTGAAACTAATGATAACACACATAAGCAAACAATTAGGTGGAAATACCCTGATTCCTCTCAACAATGATTGCTATTGCCTCACCTACTAAGCAGCCTAAAATAAACAGTCCCGCACGGGCATCAAGAATCACTTACCCCATCTTCAGTTCCTTCAAATCCATGCGACTAGCTGCCATTCAAGTCAACACTTCAGAAACACAATTTCTGAATTGTCTATAATTAATTCAGAACAGAAAACTCGAAAAATAGATTTAATTACCAAGACTTTTCTTCTGCTGATCTCGCTTCTTCTTCTGCTGCTCGTATCTATATTTACTGTACAATTCATGTAGCTATACATAAGACACTTCAAGGCTTTAGTCTTGAAAATGGGCAAAAATTAATTAAGAAGCATGAAGCTCCTATACAAACAAGAAATCAATATTCCCAACCGATATCATTTCATACTGATTAAAGGATCAGTAGGATAAATAAAACACTAACATAATTGTAATTATAAAATGACTCTTTCATGAAAGTATATGGATAATTAATTCGATTAACTAAACAGTGTGATCAAGATGGATTAGATCATCATTAGCAACATAGAAAAGGTAAAAGAAAAAAAAGAGCCAGTGAATGTCTTACTTGTAATCCATAATCCTAACAACGGGGGGTTCTGCATCCGGAGACAATATCACCTAAATTAAAAACAATGCAAACATCATATACCAACCTTAAACCTGTAAAATAGAGAGAATCTCCTTCATGAGGTGAAAGAAAAACGATACACACGAGTCATAACACAACCATATGTATGTTGCTAAGCTAAACAACACTCGATTGCGAAGAAAAGAGCTCATAGATATATAAAACTCCACACTATGAACATATTTCAGTAAGATGAATCATAATAGAGAATCACATTTTAGCAATTAAACATTAACACATCAAAATAGAGAAATATACTAAAACTCAACAAATAAATTACTCCAATGAAAGCATACCAGGTCAAGCTCAGCAGCCTCAGCCATTCGAAAAGCCTCGGCTTTTGAAACTATTCCAACCTAAACAAATCAAGAAACAATATAATATCCAAGCAAACATCAATCATTCTACATAAACATGGATAAAAACACTAAAATCAAACATAAACTCACCATCTTTTGCTGCTCATCTATAAGCCTAACAGTATCCGACCTATTTCAAACAACAAGAAACAGAACTTAATACTAAATAAAAACATCAAAACTTTATCCCAAAAAATCATTGCAATTTACAGCTCACCTAAGGCTAGAAAAGTCTAGGGCTTCATCCTCCTCGGGCTTGGACCGCCGCGAGGGGCCACCTCCACCTCCTCCGCCGCCGCCGCCGTATCTAGCGGAGATTGTAGTGGAAATTAATGGGAAACGGGTGGTTTTAGTGGTGTGAATGCGGAAAGAAAGGCAGGGGAGATTGAAAGAAGGTGCTTTTAGGGGTATGGTGAATTGGGTGTTGCAGGGATGAGTAAGAGCGGTGGTGAGACCAGCCATGGCTGGAAGTGGGGTGGGGGGTGGGAGCTTCAAACCCAACACATGCAGTTGATTATCTTATCCATACAATTTTTTGAATGTGATTCGAGAGTAGGTAGTCTTTGAGATGATTCGTTCTTCTGAAATCCGACTCACCCTTTGACTTTCTTTCGCACCATTTTTGTATCTTTATTTTACGAAATTAATTTTTATTTAGAAATTGTAATTCATCGTTCTAAAATGATTCATTGTTCTAAAGTAATTTTAATAAAATAGAATTAAATCGATTCATATCACTCTTTGTCTTTTTTAATTTATTCATTATTTATTTGGGAGTTCATTAACAAATTTAATTTTTTAAATTTTACAAAATAATTATAGTTTTGAATGAAAATTTATATGCATGAAAACATACAAGAGTAAAGTTAAACTTCTCAAAGATCACAACAATAGCCTAAGTTCCTAAGTCATCTCTTAAATTTGTGATACTTCTAAAAGAGTTTTAATTTGTATACTATAAGGTAAAAAATTGTGATTTAACTTTAATTAGTGCTACTACATTTAAAACATATACACATATTAATAAAATTGTATATATTGATAGATAAAAATTTACATTTATTCCACCCATCACATTAAAAAAATGATTTTTTGTTTTTTCACATGGAATAAAAATTATTTAATGTGTAATGGATAATTGTATTAGTAGGAGTGTGAGCTCCATATTATAATTGTAGAGTTGGTCTCTTGTGTCCCAAATGCACATGGTGTGTACGTGTACAACATTTTATTCTAAAGGATATACACTTTAATTAATAAGGGTATAACATTTTGTTTTAAATAGTATATACACTTTCATTAATATTTTTTCAGCAAATAAAGGGTAATGTCCTTATAAGAGTATATCATTTAATATTATAGGGTATCTAGGCCGAGCGCACAGATGTCCCGGGAATACACAAGTTTTAGTCTTAATTGTATTAGTAGGTGTGTGTGGATCAATGTGTAAAAAATAAAATGGAATACACAAGTTTTAGTCTTAAATGTATTAGTGGGTGTGTGTGGGTCAATGTATAAAAAATAAAATGAAACTCCTTGATATTGAAAATGGAAAAAATGAATTCTTCAAAAGGGACACAAGTTTGTTAGAAAAAATTTAGCTTGTTTTTTAACGAATTTCCTTAGTTCCATGAAAGGAAAAAGCGATCGATTAATATCCTTTTAATATATTTTAATTTCAAATTTATCATCACTTTTAACACACATAATATACTTTATAAATAAAAAATTTTATTTTGTAGAGTATAAAAAAAATAGTGTAATCCTGTTCATCCTTTTTTCTTTTTTACTCTTTAGTACTCCTATATACAAAACTACTCTTCGAATAGTAATCATTTTTTTTAAAGAATAATAATTCATATTTATAAAAAATAGTAATTTTTCACATACGAAAGAAAAATCAATAAATCTTTGTGTGGAAAAATTTGAAAAGTAATTTTTCATTTAAAAGAGTAATATTTATTTCTCTTTTTCATGTAGTAAAGAAAATTTTATAATATCAGGTTCACGTGAACACGATTCACACAAGTATTTGTCAAGAAAAAATAGGAATATTTTAGGCAATTTAATGAAAATGTGTGTAAACTTCTTTAAACATGTAATAAAAGTTGATATTATGGGATATGAAATACTCCCTCCATCCCTCTGAAAAAATCTTTTGCTTTTTGGCACGTGGATTAAAAAATATTATTATTTTAATGTGTATTAGTAGGTAGTTGTATTAGTAGGAGAGTGAGTCTCATATTTTAATTGTATTAGTGGGAGTGTGTGAGTCTTATGTGTGTAAAAACGGGAAATGGAACACTTTAGGTGAGACGATCAAAATAGAAAAAAGTCTCTCTTTGAAGGTGACGGTGGGAGTACTTCCTCCGTCCGCCCCCAAAGAGTTTTATTTTATTCATTTTGGTCACCCGCCATCGAAGGTTTCATTTTTTTTCACACACATGGAACTTACACACACCCACTAATATAATTAAAATATTGGACACATGCACCTACTAATACAACTACGAGAAATTATCAAAAATGATCAGTATTACTAAACCAACAAATAGTCATATTTCTTTTAAAAATTTCAATTTTAGTCTTTTTTTGTTCAATTTCGTACAAAGAAGGACTAAAATTGAAAATTGCAATAGTTAAAGGACTACATGCAAATTTTGTGATAATTTGATAAAAGACTTAAAGGACCAAATGTGAGACCGGAAAAAAAATATAATTTCTCACATTATATTAAAATTCTCACAATATCATAAAAAAAATATTTAAAGATATTATATTTAAAATAATATTTTTGAAATCAGGTCAGATCAGCCGTCTAAACCATACACTGGAGCCAAAACTAGTCTGAAATATTAAAAAAATAAGTTGAATAGGGTTGGACCAGAAAAACTGGTTGAACCAATCCAACAGGTGAAACATCATAAAATTAAAAATTATTTTTTTAAAAAAAAATTATACATAATCAGTTGGACCGATTCAACAGATTTTTTTCGTCCAACTCGATTAAACCTCAAAAATAGTTTTTTTTGTGTTTCGAACTGATTCCGACTCCGATTCCAGTCGAATCGACCTATCCAATCCAAATTTAAAAATATTGTTTTAAATATAATATATTTAAACACTTTTTTATGATATTGTGAGAATTTTAATATAATGTGAGAAATTATAATTTTTTCCAGTCAAATTATCACTTTGGTCCTTTATGTCTTGTGGTATAAATTCTGAGAATAAGTATTTTACTTGTTCATATATTGGGCCCGCCAGCCCAATATTCCATTAGGAGCCCACGAGCCTCCCGGCCAGAAGCAAAGAGGCTCCGCCTGACCAAGCCAAATAGACCACTTGATCCAATTGCCTCAGATACGCAAAATCTGCTTCAAGATATACGCGTAGAGGATATCCTAGATCGTATCCTACAAATAAATCACATGAGGCTAAAATGCATTTAATGCTCGCACTGTACACAATAATCTATCAACTTGCCCAGATACGGGTGACGTCAGATTATCCAGTATAAATATGGGAAACCCCCATAGCAATACAATCATCCCTTCACCCCTAGAAAAAGGCACAAGCACGCCTAGGGGGCAAATCTCTCTTTATGTTAGCTTTGCTCAAATTAATACCTCTTCTCTCCATAATAGCCACATTAATCCTCTATTAAAAAGAGATTAAAATCTGACGAGCGACATTTGGCGCTAGAGGAAGGGCTGACGGCTCTGTCAACGCACTGTTGGTGGCCTTCGATCTTCAGGACGACTGTCTTCTTCAGTTTGCCCTGACTCAACTATACGTGAAAATGGTGGACAAGCAAGACGAAACCACTCCTAGTAGGGCCGATACACCACCAGCCGATGCCGCCCGGAGGACCCTAACCTCCCCTGGACCGTGGAAAATGAAGTTCCGCCGCACAATACGAACCCGGAAGAAGACGACCCACAGACCGACTTCCGGCAAAAGTACTTTGACCTTCTCAAATAGATGAAAGAAAAGCGAGCGACGACTGCCAGTCAGAGACTTAGCTTTAGCCACGAAGAAAATTCAGCAGAACAGACGAACGAGCGGCGACATGAACGAACTCTACCTCGGAAGTCGGTACACGAACGAATAACCCAAAATGATACGTCTAAGGTACCAAGGAAGGCCCAGAAAGTGGTAGACGAGGGACACGAGCGGAGAAGGATGGCGTCCTAGGCTAACTCAGTCGTCAGTCGTTCCCCTGCACACACAACTGGACGCGTAAACACAAAAGATCAATTGGGATCAGATCCCGCGAAGACTCGACGCAAGCAAGTGGGAGAAAGTGTAGGAGACGACTATGTCGCCCGACTCAAGCGACAGCATGACGAGGAAATCAACGCGCTGAGGAGGCGACTCGACCAAATAGAAAGAAAAAACAATGCCGGACTCAACGGTATCCCTGATCAGGAATCAGGAAGGTCCCTGTTCACTCACAAGTGATCATGACCTCCACCATGAAAAAAATACGAATCCCTCAGATCCCCCAATACACCGGCGAATCCAACTCGATCTCCCACCTTAATAAGTATGTTGGGGGATGCTGGCGCAAGGGTGCTCAGAAGAGGATCGATGTAAGATGTTCCCCTTAACATTGGGGGACAAGGTGCACGCGTGGTTCGAGTCACTCCCCGCTAACTCCATCGACTCTTAGGCACAATGCGTCACGGCCTTCTCGTCCCACTTCGCCTATCTGGGACAAGGAAAGGAGCCCAACTAAAAATTAGCTTGTCTACGGCAAGGCCCGAAGGAATCTTTGAAGGACTTTATGAAGAGATTCAACGAACAGCGCACTAACATAGAAGAAGTATCGGACAAACATCAACCATTTTGGTAACTGCCGCCTTACTCCTAGGATCTCCTATGTGGACTAGCTATCAGCAGAAATTGCCAAACAGCTACGCGGCTTTCATGGCCGCAGCTCAAGCATTCATCCACAGCGAGAAAATTCTCAAAGAATATAAGAAGTCAAGAGTCGACCCTAAAGAAGGCGACAAGAAGAGGAAGAAATGAGAGAAGGATTACAAGGCTCCCTCTTCTTTCAAACCGTTCCCTGACGATGACCAAATTCAGGAGATCACAGAGTTGCTCGAACTCACACCCGAGGAGATATTCAACAAAATACAAGATACCAACCTGCTGAGTCCCCCGTCTAGGATACGCGCAAATCCAACTAAGCTAAATAAGAAAAAATTCTGCAAATACTACAAATCCATCGGCCACGACACCAACAAATGCCGAGATCTGTTGACTGAACTCATCAAACTGTTCGAGGATGGGAAGCTAGATCGACTGGTGGCTAGCCTGAAATGAAGAAAAGAACAACCCCAGGCTATAGCCGACCGACCTAATGGACCAGCCCACCCTCAGGGACAAGACAGATTTGGAAACCATCTGCCCACGCCACCTAGGGAGGTATACATGCTGAACGAAGGGTACATAGGGAATTTTCGGGCCTTGACCACCCTATTACGAAGAAAATGGAAGGCCGAGCTACGGGGGCTCAACAGGTACCAACATGTGTCTACGGCGAGTTCGCGACCACCTTTACATGAACCGACGTCTCTTTCTCCATAGAGGATCTCACCGAGATACGAACCCATCACAATGACCCATTAGTGATTACGGCCACAATCTCTGGAGTAAAGGTGCATCGGTGTTTGTCGACACGGTTCATACACAAACATCATCTTTAAAGAGACATTCGGAGCCATAGGAGGACTCTCTCACCACAAGACGTCTCCATGCAGCGATGAGATTCGAGGGTTCGGTAATGTCGTCACTACCCCCTTGATGCAAACAGACCTATCAGTCCAACTGATATATGAGAAGCAGATGGTAAGAGCTCAACACGTCCTCGGGTTTAAAGTGGTAGATCTCCTATCACCCTACAACTGCATCTTAGGATGGACGTTCATTCATCAATTCAACTTTGTCCCATCCACACTACACCAATGCATAAAATGTGCAACCACCGATGGTCGAGTCAGCACCGTTAGAGGTAGCCAAAGGAAAGCCAGAGAGTGTTCATTCATTGAAAAAGAAGACGGGCTCAACTACCACGACCCAAGTTTCCAGTTGATGATGATGGAACAACAAGATCATGAAGATGAAGCAAATCATGAGGAGGTTTCGCCGCTGGGCGACTTGATGGCAGGGGATGGACAAAAGTTCTGACCTTTTGATGCCTAGGGAGTCGATCTACCTTCAATAACCGACAAAGATCCAAGGTCAAATAAGAAAAGAAAAATGGGGAAACCGACCAAAAAAACCAAAACAATAAGGATGGACCAAGTAACCCGGATTTGGAGTTGTATATCGGATCACAACTAAAGGATCCCTATCGAACGGCTCTGATTGAATTTTTAAAGTCCAACTTAGACATGTTTGCATGGACATCCAGGGACATCCAGGGGATAGATCTGAAACATGCATGCCACCGACTTAACACAAACCCATCCTATCGCCCTGTAGAACAGAAGAAAATGAAGTATATCCCCGAAAAATATGAAATCATTGAGGCGGAAGCCAGAAAATTATTGACGAACAATCTGGTGAGAGAGACATTATTTCCCACCTAGGTAGCCAACCCAGTACTAGTATAAAAGACAAACAAGTCATGGAGATTATGTATCGACTTCACGGACCTCAATAAAGCATGCCCGAAGGACAGTTTCCCACTACCGCATGTTGATCAAATGGTGGACGCAACGGCCGGCCACGAGCTGATGAGTTTTATGGACGCATACTCTGGCTATCACCAGATTCATATGCACCCAGACGATGTGAAAAATGGCTTTCTACACCAAAAGAAATTTGATGTGCTGGGTAATGATGCCATTCGGGTTGAAAAATGCAAGCGCCACATACCAGAGACTGGTGAACAAGATGTTCCGAGAGGAGCTAGGAAGGACCATGGAGGTATATGTGGATGACATGCTGGTTAAGAGTGTAGACACAAACAATCATGTGCGCCACCTGAGAAAAGCTTTTGACACCCTACGAATGTGAATAATTTTGAGATCAAGACGGGATTGATCAACATGGTGCAAGCAAATCAATTTGGTGATGGTGCTATGGAGGATCCGAATGCTCACTTAGTCTAATTTACAGAGTTAGCCAACACGATAAAGATAAATGGGGTAAGTGAGGATGTTTTTAAAATGAAGCTTTTCTCATTTTTATTAAGAGATAGAGCTAAGGCTTGGTATCATACTATACCACCGGGATCCTATACCACATGGAGAGAGTTGGCACAAAGATTTTTGAGCAAGTATTTTCTCCCTTCAAAGATGTTGCATCTCAAAGGGCAAATCTTTCAATTCAAGCAATTGCCACTTGAGACATTTAGTAAAGCATGGGATCGATTCAAAGAGATGCTAAGGAAGTGTCCACAACACGGATTTCCCGAAGAATAACAAATAAGATTTTTCAATGCCGATTTACACGGAAGTGAGAGGATGCTTATTGATGCTTTGGCGGGAGGTTCGATATTGGAACAAACTTCGGAAAGAGCAATTGCCATATGTGAGGAAGTAGCTTTGAATACGGGTCAATGGTCTATGGATCGTGTACCGGAGATGTATGATAGGGAGAGAATTGCCAAGATGGAAGAAGTGTCCTTGCAACAAGTGAAAAAGGTGGAAATGTCTAAGGAAGATATGACCGACAAGGCAATCACGGAGATATTAAAGAGGATGAATGTTAGCATGCAAGTGTCTCCAAATTCGACACCTATGGTGAATCAACAAGTACTTGCAAGTCCTCAACAAGGTATGTCATTGCCTTTGATGAATCAACAAATGTTTCCTAATCTTCAACAAGGCATGACGATGCCTAATATGGGTCAATCTTCTCAAAGTTGTCAAATGCCTACCTCTATACCTCAACAAGTTATGTCCTCTAATTTTGGAATGCAAGATGCATGGTGCTCACCGGATATGACACTTGAGGAAGTTGCCTTCATGCAAGGAAGGAACTTCCAAGGAAATTATAGTGGAAATTTTGGAAGTCATGTAGGAGGATATCCACAAAGGCAAGGAGGATGAGGCCAAGGTAATTTTCAAGTGAATTTTAACCAACCTCGTAGATATGAGAATTTGAGAAATCTTCTAATGGTGAAGGGAAGCCTAGGGTGGAAGATCAAGTTGCTAAAATGTTTGAATTCATGAAGGAGGATAAAGAAGAAAGAAGGCAAAGAGATGAGGTTAATGATAAGAGAATCAAAGCCTTGGAGACACAAATGAGTCAAATGGCAAGTGAAATAGGGGATGTTCATCGACAAGGAAAATTTCCATCTACAACCATTACTAATCCGAAGGAGCAATGTAAGGCAATTGAACTTCGTAGTGGAACAAAATACGAAGGGTCTTCTATGCCAATGGAAGTGGAGGAGGTAGAGTGTGAAGTTGAGCCCATGGAAAGCTTAGATGAAGAAGGGAAAGAGAAAGGAGTTGACATTGTCGAAAAAGATGAAAGTTCCCCTATAATTGAAGAAGAGAAAGTGAAGTCTCCAAAGAAGTGGGAGAGATGTAGAGAAGCAAAATAAAAAGAGAGAGAAGAGAAGTTTGAAAGAGATGAATGGGGGGATTTCGAAGTTGCCCGTGGCAATTTCGTTTCCACAAAGGTGTTTGAAAAAGGGATTAGAAGAAAAATTTGTTAAGTTTGTTGAGATGTTGAAGAAGATACATGTGAATATTCCTTTTGCGGAGGCTCTACTTCAAATGCCCAACTACTCCAAATTTTTGAAGGATATTTTGTCAAAGAAAAGAAGCTTGGAAGAGTTTGAAATGGTGAACCTTACGGAGGAATGTAGTGCAATCTTGCAAAAGAAACTTCCCCCTAAATTGAAAGATTCGGGGAGTTTCACCATTCCATGTGAGATGGGAGAGCATGAGAACTACAAAACTCTATGTGATTTGGGAGCTAGTATTAATTTGATACCGTTGTCAATCTTTAAAAAGTTGGGCATTGGAGAGGTCAAACCGACGTCTGTTACACTTCAATTAGCCGACAGGTCATTGACATATCCAAAGGGAGTTGTGGAAGATGTTTTGATCAAAGTTGGCAAGTTTGTATTTCCCGTGATTTTATGGTACTATATATGAATGAGGATGCAAATGTTCCATTAATACTTGGTCGGCCATTTCTTGCCACGTGGAAGGCATTGATAGATGTGGAGAAAGGAGAGCTCACTTTGAGGGTGAATGAAGAGGAGGTTATTTTTTCGTTAAGAGAGGTTATGAGGTATCCACGGAACAAGGAAGAATGTAGAAGAGTGGAGGTTGTGGACAACATTGTTGAAGAGCATATGTATCACCTTCATTCCAAGGATCCGTTGAAAATTATCATAAGTCATTCTTACTCTATTGAATCTCTTAAATCTAAATCTTCTTTTTGTTTAGAAAATGATGAAATGATTGATGATTTACATGGTTTAAATGTTTGTAGGGCACTTACAAATGAGGAAGCAAAGGTGGAAAAACTTGAGGAATGACCAAAAGAGAAAGTGCAAGAGAAAAAGAAGGTGGAGTTGAAGCTATTGCCGGAGCATTTGAAGTATGCTTACTTGGAAAAAGATGAAACATATTCGGTAGTTATATCATCTTCCCTTAATGATTTAGAATTAGAAAAATTGTTAAGAGTTTTGAGAGAGCATAAATCCTCTATTGGTTGGAGCATTAAAGATTTGAAAGGTATTAGTCCATCTATGTGCATGCATAAGATTCACTTGATTGATAATGAGAAATCGTTTGTTCAAAACCAATGTAGATTGAATCCTATAATGCAAGAAGTGGTAAGAAATGAGGTATTAAAATGGTTTGATGTGAGAATAATCTTTCCAATAAGTGATAGTCAATATGTAAGTCCCTTACATGTAGTAGCAAAAAAGGTGGTATGACTATAGTAAGATCCGATACAAATAAAACGATTGCCACTAGAACTATCACGGGTTGGAGAGTGTGTGTTGACTATAGAAAATTAAATGAAAACACTAGGAAAGTTCATTTCTCATTGTCATTTATAGATCAAATGTTGGATCGTCTTGCAGGGCATGAGTATTACTATTTTCTTGATGGTTATTCCGAATACAATCAAATATTGATTGCACCGGAAGACCAAGAGAAGACAACGTTCACATGTTCCTATGATACGTTTGCATTTAGAATGATGTCGTTTGGTCTATGTAATGCCCCTGCCACTTTTCAGCATTGTATGATGGCTATTTTCGATGGTTTGATTGAAAATATTATGGAGGCGTTTATAGATGATTTTTCCGTGTATGGTTCCTCCTATGATATATTCTTGACTAATCTCACCATTGTGTTGCAGAGATGTGAGGAATCCAATCTTGTACTAAATTGGGAAAAGTATCATTTTATGGTGATTGATGGAATAGTATTGGGGCACCATATTTCAAAGCATGGGTTAAAAGTGGATAGAGCTAAAGTGATAGCCATAGAACGCCTTCCCACTCCTACTAGTGAGAATGGGGTGAGATCGTTCTTAGGCCATGTGGGCTTCTATAGACGAATTGTTAAGCCTCTTTGTAAATTGCTTGAAAAAGATTGTCCATTTAACTTTGATGACGAATGTTGTGTATCATTTCAGTTGCTAAAGGATGCTTTCACTTCATCGCCAATACTCATCACTCCGGATTGGAGTTTGCAATTTGAATTGCATTGTGATGCTAGTGATCAATCCATTGGAGTGGTGTTGGGACAAACAAGGAAAAAGAAGTTTAGAGTAATGTATTATGCCTCAAAGACCTTGAATGCATGCCAAGTCAATTATACCACCACGGAGAAGGAATTTTTAGTCGTAGTGTATGCTTTTGAGAAGTTTCGACTATACTTGGTTAGAACACAAATGATTGTTTACACGGATCACGCGGATATAAAATATCTTATGAACAAGAAAGATGTTAAACCTCGTTTAATCAGTTGGGTATTGCTTTTGCAGGAATTTGATGTGGTGATCAAGGACAAGAGAGGTGTGGAGAATGTGATAGCAGACCATTTGTCTAGATTGGAAAATGGAGGAGAGAATGAGGATGTAAAGCCAATTGGGGATGAGTATCTGGATGAAGAAATTTTGTTATTGAAAGTTGAGAAAGTATGTTCTCTCATTGTGAATGTTATGTTAGCTTCATTGTTTGTGGAATTGAGCCTACATTGCTTAATGAGTACAAGGAGAAGAAGTTTTTCATGTTGAAGTGAAGAAGTACTTGTGGGATGAACCTTACTTGTTTAAGATTTGTAATGATGGAGTGATAAGAAGATGTGTGGCCGAAGAAGAAGTTATAGAGATTCTTGAACTTTGTCATTCGTCTTTGTGTGGAGGTCACTTCGCTCATCAAAAGACGGGGGCTAAAGTTTTGCAATCGGGGTATTATTGGCCAACATTGTTTAAGGATGAAAAGAAGTTTGTGGCTAAGTGTGATCGATGTCAAATGATAGGGGGAATAGGTAAGAGAGATGAAATGCTCATGACCTTGAGAATTGATGTGGATATATTTGATGTATGGGACATTGATTTTATGGGACAATTTTCCTCGTCGAAAGGATATGTATACATCTTGCTAGCCGTGGATTATGTGTCAAAGTGGGTAGAAGCAATCCCCACTAAGACAAATGATGCTTTGATAGTGTAAAGGTTCATGAAGAATAATATTTTTGCTAGGTTTGGAGTTCCATGAGCTTTAGTGAGTGATGGAGGATCACACTTTGTCAACAAGTTGATGGAAAGTTTGTTGAAGAGATATGGAGTGAAGCATCGAGTGGCTACACCTTACCACCCTCAAGCAAATGGTTTGGAGGAGGTCTCAAACCACAAAATCAAGTTAGTTTTGGAGAAGACCATCAATGGAGGGAGGAAGGATTAGTCGGACAAGCTTGATGATGCCTTATGGGCCTATCAGACGGCTTTTAAGATTATTCTTGGTATGTCACCGTATCAATTGGTCTATAGTAAAGCTTGTCATCTCCCCGTAGAGTTGGAACACCATGCATTGTAGGCTATTAAACACCTCAACATGGATGAAAGGGAGAGTGGTCAAGCAAGGTTGTTGAAGTTAGTAGAGTTGGGGGAGTTTAGAAGAAGAGCATTTGATAACTCAATCATTTACAAGGAGAATATGAAGAGATGGCATGATGCTAAGGTTAAGGAAAAGATGTTTGCTCCCGGGGACAAAGTTCTTGTATTCAATTCGAGGCACAAGTTGTTTCACGAAAAGTTTAAGTCTAAATAGATGGGGCCATATGAAGTGATTGAGGTGTTAAGTGGACATACGTTGAAGCTAAAGGGTCCCAACAATGAGTTTGTAGTGAATGGTCATAGGGTTAAACATTACCTATCTCCTTCTCAAAAGGAGATAGTGTATGTGGATACTCTCTCTTCTTGAAACTCTTTGAGTGCTTAGTAGAGTGTAGAGTAGGTTTTATTTTATGCTTGTTTTTAATTGTCTTTTCTTAATATTTTTTGTATGAAGGTGGATTGTGCTCATGGAGAAAATACTTATTGAAGAGACGAGATGTGCTAGATTTGGAATGAAGATGTATGTCCCACCACTCTTTACAAACTTAAACTTAATACTTGTGTTAATTTATGTTTGGGGGGAGAGTGTGTGGTGGCCATACTTAAATGATGGAGTGCACATTCGTCATCACAAGGTAATTTTATAATGATCAATGGTGGACACTACAAGGGTAGCACTCACCACTTTTTGCAAACTTAATTCTCAACTTGTTTCGATTTAAGTTTGGGGGGATAGTGCGTGGTGTGCCTTACCACTTGTGTATGCTTGAGGGATTGTGTTGATAGAGTAATTATCTTGATTGTCTTGTGTAAAATTTGATCAATTTTAAAAAATTTCTCATGAGCATGGTTATAATGTTGGGAAAAATTTGTTGTGTTGAAGTGCATGATAGTCCTCATTTTTTTACAAGTGTTGAGCTAATGGTTTTTGATGAGTTGTTGAGCATAAATGAAGTAGAGTGAAAGCATGAATTGAGCCCGAAGATCAAATCGAAAAATCGTTGTGGATACGATTCAGAAGCTCATGCCAACCATTGTCATTCTCAAATGATTAAGGGAGTTCACTCTACATCTCATCACTTCTAATTGTTTCACATGAATTGATATTGATTTGGATCGTATTGGATTAGCATGCTACTTCATGTGTTATGTTTGTGGAGGTTTACTTTCGTAATCTAGGATTTTATTTTTGAATAAGGATGTGATGTTTGTCGAGCTTATTTGTTATGGATGATGAGGTGATATGCTTTGATTTCTAGTGATGGATAATTTTGGCATGTATAATATGTGCTTTTGTTATGATTTTAGTTTGGTGAGTCTTTTCTTATGTGTTATGTTTGAATTCTTATTCTTGTATAAGGATGTTTGGTGGTATGTTTTGGGAAGGTGTTAAATGTTTTTGAATGTGAGCTATGATGCATTGTTTGTGATAGGTGATGACAAGTATGTTAATGGTTTCTACTTGTTGAAATTGTGACATAAATTACATAATTTGTTCAATTTTGAGAAGTATGAAGGGTAATTAGGTTCCTTTTGGTCCAAGCAAAAGCTTGTGAGAATTGAGCCTCAATCGTGCCTCCATGGTAAAATCTTGAGGAGAGGACCAGTTGTACATAGACAAACTAGAACTTGCTCATGGACTATAGGAACGAAGCCCGAATGGTTGAAATTTGTGATATGATCTTAGGCCATCCTTGCTAAATGAAGTCATAGCCATAAATTTCCTTACCCAAACATTAACCCTAGTGAGCCACTTTGAGCCTATAAGCCTTTTCTTTATGATTTGAGCACAATACAAGCCTTGAAAACCCACTTGAGCCTTATATATGTAACCTAAGTGTGGATAATTGAGGATGATGATGGTTTACAAGGGAAGATGTGGAAAAATGTGCAAATAAATGGAAAAAGGTTAACTCAAGAAAAAAGATGAAAGAGCTCAAGATAAAAAGCAAATACACATGCAACCTCAACATAAGAAAAAGGAGCAAAAATAATAAAAATATGCTCAAGCAAATGCCAAGTCAAAGGAAGGTAGCATGAAATCAAAAGAAGCTCAAGAAATCAAAGAATGATAATGATTAGTGCTTATGATTAGAAAGAAAAGAAAGGAAGATAGAAATGTGAAGAAGTTGAAGAAGCTGATCATCTCTTCGATTATCTACACTTGAATAGTCACTTTTATCCAAATTTTTCTACCTTACCAAAGAGCCTAACATTACATCCAAAGATAAAGACCTTTTTTATCACTTATTGAAATTAGGGTGGCTTGTGAACATAGTCCATGAGCAAGCCTATGGTGAGTCGATTTTAACCAGTTGATGAGTGATGATAAAAACTATGTCATAAAGAGTGTTGAGTGAAAACTATAATCTATGAGAGGCTTAGATTGAAAGGGATTTGAGTACTCTAATGTCATTCTTAAGATTGAACTTGTTAATCTTTCATGTTATAAGTTTGATGATGTAGGGATACTTAATGTGATTTTATAGTCCTTATTACTTGTGATGTGTTGTGGTTTATGTTCATTAGGTGTTTTCCTAGGCGCCATGTTCTTAGTCGCATTTCTAGTAAAAATGTGTAAGAGTAAGAGACTCTATCGTCGAGTAAACGCGTGACCAAGTACAAAATTTATAATAATGTCGTCCCAAGGGAAAGTTAACTCTAGGTTGTATCCGGATTTTCCATCAATTTATGCTTTGTAAGAATGATAGATTGAATGTTTGATTGTTTAAGCTACTAATTATTCTAATCAATTAACTACGAATTTGAACTAACAAAGTAATGATTCAAACAACACACAAATGATGAATGGAATAGAGGTAGAATTCACTTGAGAAGAGAGCAAGGCTAATCATAATCATGGTTAAGACTCTAGCTAGATATGCATAACTCTTGATGGTGAACTTCATTAATTTGTGGACTAAAAGCAATCACAATTTTACCCCTAATCCCTATGGCCAAGGCAACTAGGTTCTTGACTCTTTTATAAGTCTAAATCTCCTAGGGTTGTCTTACTCTCAATTCCCTTAAGGTACTACGATCATAAGTTGATTCTTTTCACTCAATTTATTAAGTGTCCCCCTATGAGTGTTCTAGCACAAGAAGGGTATGGCTTACCTCCCCTCACACTAACATGCATGCACATCTTAATATATGATTCAATTAAACTACTCATCATACTATTTGAATGGTCATCCTAATACCATTAAAAGAGAATTTAATCACACAAATATTGAAATGAAACTTGAATCATTAATCATAAAAGAAAGTCCAAAATTAACTCAATTCAACATCTCAAATCCTACATATCTAACATTCTTCTCAACCAATCATATGATTAGCCCTACTATAGGACTAGCCACTACACATTGTGATTATATCATTACAAATCAAGCTTTGCTCCATTTGAGCCAAAATAAGAAGAAAATCAGTAAATGAAAAGTAGATTGATTTCCCTTTCATGGAGAAACATTCCTTCTCTTCAATATGCTAACTCCTTCAATCCTTGAAAATTTTCTCTTCTCAAATGGTGGATGGATGGATTGGGTGATGGATTGATGAAGATCAAGTTGAGTGGATGGATGAATTGAAGGGTGGAAGAGATAGATCGGATGGAGTGTTTGATTATTTGATACTCACGAGCATGAATACCCGATCGTTGTAGAAGTATACCCCAAGAAATAAAATTATCGAACCAAAAAGGAGAGAAGTTTGGATTAGTGAATTATGTGAGCTCTTGTTTATGTCACTTTTGTAAGGATGATAGGGTGTTTGAGTTTGAAATAAACAACTAAAACAAGTAGCAAGTAAATAAAATAGCAAATAAAAGAAATGATAAGTAAATGTGATTAATGAGAAAAGAGAATAGGTGCTAAAGTTCAAGTATGGAAAAAACATGGGATTAGAAACATCCAAGCACATTCAATTCATATTATCATGCAAAGGGAATTCAACTCAATTAATGTAGATTAATGGTGATCACTATTATATCCTAAACTCCCTTTCGGGTTACAAAGGTTGTTGATCCACTTGAGACTCCCAAAAGCACTTAAGATCAAAGCCCAACATTAACCTCTTCCATCTAGGCACTAATTAACTCTCAATTCTCCCTTAAAAGGTACTAATTAGGATTAACTCTCCCTTGTTGTATACTAGAGTTAACGAATGAATTGGTTCCCCTCATCGAATTCAAATATCCTTTCGGTTAAACCCAAACTCAATGTCTACTCATGCCTTTCTAATACTTAAGAGGGTCGTTTCCGTCTCACTCCAAGCAATATACACATGAACATTATAATAGCACTTAATTATCATAAATCATCCATTGATCAATAATCCATTAAACCAATAATCATTCATGAATAACAAACCATGTCATCATAACATCAAAACAATTAAAGCCCATGAATAGAAATCAACATCAATTAAATCAAAAACCAATTTAATCCACATGATAATATAAATCTAATGTGCTCTTCATGTCTCTAATCCCACTAGAGGGATTAACTTAACATGATAATGGTAACAAAACACATAAATGAATCATTACACATATCCATAGTCTTAGATCCAAATGAAAAACAAAAGAGATGTAAATCTTCCCTAACAATTCCTTGTAGAGAATCGTCAACACTCATTGATCTCCACCTTTAGCTCTTGAATTCTTGAGATCTCTAACACCCACATGAAAGGGATGAAGAATGGATGAAAATGATGGTGTAAAATGGAAGAAATGGTGTGTGATCTAGGTGTAGGAGTGAAACCCTTGTGTGGAAATATTCAATCTCCCTTCAAATGTTGAACTTGAGGCTATTTATACCCTCTCCAAGTTGGGCCGTGAATTAATCATCAACTGGGCTTTTTACACACACTTACACACATTGGCAGGTGAAAATCTGGATTTTTTGCCCATAATGCCCTTACTCGACTTGGCCTGTTTTACTCGAGTTAGCAGCTCAAGTCGAGCTGCATGTAATGTAACTCGAGCTACACAGTACGACTCGTGTTGCCAACTCGAGCTCTCGCATGTTCGGTCGTGTTACGAGGCTCTGAAACTGATCTGACTCCGGAGACCCTACTCGACTCGAGTTGCCAAGTCGTGTTGCGACTTGCAACTCGAGTAAGCACATTGCATGATTTCGAACTCTTGCCCTGCTCCACACGACTTGCTACTTGACTTGGAGAGACGCAGCTCGACTCGAGCTGCAAGTCGAGTTAGCTCTCCCAAGTCGAGTTGAGCTACTGGATGATTCTGGACAACTTTCGGGCACCTACTCGACTCGAGATGACAACTCGAGTTGCACCATAAAACATGAGTTGGATCCCGTGAGTTTGTTTCATGCTCGTTTCAGCTCCTGACACTATTTTTGACCTATTTTTAACATGTTTAGACTCATTCACACACATTTTCATGAAAACACATAACACAACCAAATAACACATGAAATACAGATAAAATAAGACGAAAAAACATGCAAAAAAACACTAAAATCTAAGTGAAAATAGCGACGATCAGTGTGTGAAATGGTGGTGAGAGAGTGTGTGTGTTGATCTCCAAAATAACTGTCAAATGAGGCTCTCTCTGTAATTTTCGCACCAATTGTGCATTTATACCCCTTGGGGACCTTGTAGAAGCTTCCAGAATTTTCTTAATTTTTCTTGTCTTTTAACCCAACTCGACTCGAGTAGCCAACTAGAGCTACTGTCTGTTAAGTCGAGTTGCTTGGCTCTGCATTCTAGACAGTTTTTCGAAGGCTGCTCGACTCGAGTTGCAAGTCGAGTTGGACCTTGCAACTCGAGTTGGCTATCTGGATACTTTCTCAGCTCCGCACGACTAATGGGCTCGACTTGTCCTGACCCAGCTCGACTCGAGTAAGGTAACTCGAGCTCTCGCCTGTCTACTCGTGTCAGAAACTGAAATTTCCTCGGCATCTAACTCGACTCGAGTTGCAAGTCGAGTTGGACATTGCAACTCGAGTTGAGCTACTGGACACATTCTGACCCTATTCGTGCTTCAACTCGACTCGAGTTGCAGATCGAGTAAGACCATGCAACTCGAGTTGGGTGTTTTTCAGCCCGTTTCAGCTCTCGACTCCGTTTTGCTCTATTTTTTACCCGTTTCACATACATTTAAGCTCATTTCCACATATTTATCAGCATGTACACATCTCTCCTAATTAACACAAAACTCCACCAGAAGTTACACAAATACGGATAAAAACATACGAAAATCACAAATAAAGACACTAAAATCTAGGTGAAAATGACGACGATCAACACCCTACGACAATATAGAATGAAGCTCAACCCTAAAAAATGCACATTCAGGGTGTCCTCTGGAAAATTCCTCAGATACATGGTGAGCAAGAGATGAATAGAGGCAAACCCAGATAAGGTGAAAGTCGTACAAGACAAGAAGCCTCTAAAGCACTCAAAAGGAGTACAAAGGCTAGCTGAAAGAATCGCGTCTCTCAGTCATTTCCTACCTAGAGCATCCGACAAATGCAAACCCTTGATGGACGTTATCAAAAAAGAAAAGTTTGACTGGAAGCCCGCGGCTCAAAAGGCCTTCGAAGAGTTAAAAGACACATTGGCTAACACACAAACCTTGTCCAAACCGCAGCCGGGTGAGCCTCTCAGCCTGTACCTAGTCGCTTCTGAGTCCGCATTAAGTGCGGTACTGGTTCGGACTGAAAGAAAGCAACAGGAGCCAATATACTACGTGAGTCAAATGCTCCATGATGCTGAACTCAGGTATTCTGTAGTTGAGAAACTTGCCTACGCCCTGGTAATGAGCGCATGGAAACTGAGACCATATTTTTTGGGATATTCAATCGAGGTGGTAACATCTTTCTCACTAAGGCAAGTGTTCTCAAAACCAGACGTAGCAAGAAGACTAATGAAATGGGCAGTGGAATTAAGTCAGTTCGATATTAAGTACGTGCCCCGACTGTCAATCAATGCACAAGCCCTGGCCGAGTTTATTGCGGAACTCACCATCCCCACGTTACTAGGAGAGGTGACTGACAGACCCTGGCAAATGTCGGTAGATGGATCATCTACGATTTATACCTCCGAAACCAGTGTAGTACTTACCAGCCCCACCGGAGAGACGTTTTTCTCGGCCATCAGGTTTGGATTCCCAGCAACTAACAACGAAGCCAAATATGAAGCTTTACTATCCGGCATGAGAATGGCATTGATAATCGGGATAAAAAGAGTAATGATTTATAGCGACTCGGAATTAATGGTCAACCAAATAAGAGGAGACTACGAAGCAAAAGACCAACAGTGGTCAGATACCGCAAGCTAGTAGCAGACATGGTCCAAAAATTTGATCACGTCTACATCATGCTATTCCCTAGACTGCGGAACACCCAAGCAGACGCGTTAGCTCATTTGGCAACCTTAGAAAATGCCGAGCGACTGGGAAATATCAGTATAGTGAACCAAGAAGCCCCAATCGACCAGTCGATTTGGCAAGTCAGCGAGGAAGAGACATGGATGACCCTCATTAAAGCGTTCTTGAAAGAATGAGAGGAACCAGAGGACAAGGTGGAAGCGAGGCGACTGCGGCTCCGAGCCTCCAGGTACACATTGATAAATGATGTGTTATATAAGAAAGGATACCTGATGCCGCTACTAAGGTGCTTGAATAAAGCGGAAGCCACCAAAGTGTTGATGAAAGTTCACGAAGGAGTCTGCAGGAATCACTCGGGAGAACAGACACTGGCGTTGAAGGTAATTCGACAAGGATATTTCTGGCCCACTCTTAGAAGGGACGCTATCGAATACGCTAAAACATGTAAAAGTTGTCAGATTTATTCTCCCATAATCAGAGCTCCTTCTACAGAATTGATCACAACGGCAGCACCTTGGCCTTTTGCCAAGTAGGGAATCGATCTGATAGGCGCCCGCTAGAGGAGGTGTCAAGTACGTCGTGGTGGCGGTCGACTACTTCTCAAAATGGACGGAAGCAGAATCGTTAGCCATAATTAATGAGGTTAACATGATAACCTTCATATGGAAAAATATCATTTGCCGCTGCAATTGTGACGGATAATGGGAAACAATTTGAAGGCATGCAACTTAAAAAATTTTGTGATGGGCTGGGGATAAGGAAGTTGTTCTCAACACCTTACCACCCTAGTCGAATGGACAAGTTGAGGCGGTCAATAAAGTAATTAAATATACCCTCAAAACCAGACTAGAAAGCCTCAAGAAAAATTGGGCTTCACAGCTGTCTGGTGTTCTCTGATCGTACCGCACCACCGCCAGAACATCAACCGGAGAGACCCCTTCTCATTAACATACGGAACAGAAGCAGTCATACCAGTAGAAGTAGCTTGCCCCACATTTCGGGTATCCCAAAAAGGAGGAGAAACCAATTCAGAATCCACTAAACTTAATTTAGACTTATTGGCGGAACTTCGGCTATATGCAGCGGAGAGACATACGATATACAAATCAAGGCTAGAATCCTATTACAATAAAAAGGTACATAATAGGGATTTTGCAGTTGGAAATTTGGTAATGAGGAAGATATGCCAACCAGGCGGAGTGTTCGGAGCAAACTGGGAAGGCTCATACGTAATAAAAAGAAATTTGGGTAATGGGGCATATGAACTAATTGAGCTTAGTGGCGAAGGCATCAAGCATCCGTGGAATATACAAAATTTAAAACGCTTCTACACTTAAGCCATAGTCGGTGAAATTCCTATATGCACAAATTGTAAAGTTAAGGTTACAGAGTCATAAAGCCATAATAAAACTTGCAGGAAAATACACATCACATGCCACCACAATGTTAAAATAAAATTTACAGTAAAAGGGAAAACACAAAATAAAGGAGGAGCCTCCATCAGACACTACTGGGTCCCGCACCACTAAGACCTGCGCCGCCCGTACCGCTAGGGCTGCACCATCACCAACCCCTGAGAAGTTACGAAGACTCCTTATCCATGCTACCTCTGCCTCCAGTTGAGCAACACGCTCTCTCTCCCGCACCAATTCATGATTAGCCAGGTAACGTGCAAACTCTAACTGATGATCCTGATTTTCGGCCATGCGTGCTCTCTCCCTATAGAACATAGCCCTAGTGTTAGCCGCAGTAATAAGTTGCTCCGCCACCATAGTTTGACGAGTCTCCACCATAGAAGAAATACCCTCAGCACTGGTAGAGGCCCCCGCGCTAAGACCGACTCTAAGAGGGATAGACTGCCCATACTCTGTCACGAGAAGAAAGTGGCACAGAAAAATCAATGCATGTCCAACGCTCACCAAGGCGGCTTTCCCAATTTCATGGGGCCCCGCACTCTGCAACCAGCGAGACAGCATAGGATTCCATAAACAAGCAGGGATAAAACCGGCTTTCGAGATGCTCAGCTCTAACTCAATAGCCGATCGAGTATCACTCATACTCCTCAATCGTAATAACTCATCCAAAGCAACTAGGGGGATGCCCCAACCAACGCCGCCTTTTGGGGTAAAAGTCTCCTGTACCGCTAGGCCAGAGGTGGGCAATGTTCTCACGTCTTTCCTCTTCGAAAGTTGGATCGCTATCGGGGAGAGGAACTTAAGGCTGACTGGCACTAGGCGGATCTTCAATCGGATTGATCCGAACGCCGGTGCCCCGACTAGCCCTATGACTGGCTTCCAGGATGGTTGTCTGTTCACTTCCTCGCACCTCAGTCTCCTTCATAGGAGCTTTTCTCTTGTTTAATGAACGAGGATCTACCGTCTCACCGGCCAGAGCTCCACCTTGAGTCGCACTCACCACCGCCTCCTCAGTTCCGTCAGCATGAACAATTACAATGCCACGAAGACCAGTCCTACCCCTCATGACAGTGGAAGCATCTTCGGCCACGGTCGTGCTAGGACCGACTTCTTGACGGGGCATCCAAGGCAAAGGGAGAACAACCTGATTCAAAAAATACTCGTCAAGAGCAGCGTTCCAAGATGAGAAATTATCATTTACCCTCCCTTTGAAGCTTACCGACTGAGCCCGAGTCGGATCATGATAAAGATTCGCCTCCAACAGTCTGTCATCCGACAAAAGTGATAACACATCGCGGGGAAGAGTCATACAATTGATTGTGTCAAAAGCACAGTGGAACCCTAGGGATAGCTCTTCCTCAGCTGGCTGAAGCAAGGCTACCGAAAAAGAAAAAAAAAAGACCGGTAAGATACAGTAAGAGCACAAGAAGATAGACGATGATAAGACTTACCAGATTCAGGAGTTCAAAAGGCACACGGTACATGAAGATAATTTCTGTGTGGGTCACGACATTCAAAACCCCGCACCCAAAACCACTAGCGCCTCCAATGCTGCCCACCGATTGAATTTCTACTGAATATTGGACGAATGTCACTCTGCACCTGTAAGTACTAATGGCCATGACAACTAGGGTCACGGACGTAACAATAGAAGTAGTTGATATCCCGGGCAGAAGGAGAATGACACCTGTTCTCATGGAGCAATACTAGCAGACCAATCAAGTTCGCTCAAACTGAAGAGATTATCTGCATTGGGGTCAAACCCCAAGTAATCAATATCCGCCCGATAACGTGGGCCAGAGGTAACCTGACGCCGGCAGCAAACATACCCGTATTAAAGGTAACATGATCAGGCTCACCGCCCCAGGAACATTCGCGTAGCCCAGGCGTTCCAAACTTGATCCCAGGATAACTGTATAAAGCAAAGACCCCGTCCACATCCTCATCCCGCATACTGGTGGGATAACCTCGCAGAGTAGAATCAGTCACCGCGCGGCCTTGACTGGAGGGACGGCTTGTGCTATTAGGGCCGGCAGAATCTTCTAGGTTAATGAAGGATGGAAAGGCTTGACTTTCAGTCTTAGGAACTACGTGCCGCCACGACGAACCCTCCTCTTGAAGAACAGGCTCCCGAGGAATCTCATAACATGGGGCGGAGGAACAGAACGATGCCCACTCCGCGTCACGGGTGTGATGGAAAGAGCCCTAGCATTACTGGCTTCTTCCTTTTCCTCGGAACTGAGAAATTCCTGGGAGGACCCCGAATCCACCGCCATAAGGGGAAGAAGAACAACAACAAAAAACAAAAAGAGAAGCGCAAATAATGCAAAAGATGAAGAAATCGCCATTCTTGGGAAAACAAGTTCAACTGAAAGAAGAGTTTGCTTGGAAAAGTTTAAGTGTAGGTTTAGATTTCAACATGGTCACCCCCTTTTTATAGGGAGAGGTGGAGGAGAAGAGAAGTGGGGGCCCAATAACTACCCCACTCTCCGTCCCACCCCACGGAATTCAAAGAGACCACTTGCAAAGAAAATTGTGAGGCATCCGATCAGGACACGTGGATAAAATCGAGGATGGAAGATCGTGGGACATGGATGTTGATGTGACAGTTCGAAAGGAAAACTGACGGAGAGGATATGAGGGATCAACCGCATTAAATAAGTAATAAATATATGTCAGAACCACCATTAAAAGCAATAATTGCTATTAAAGAACAAGGTTACAAGCCAGGCGAAAATTAACAAAAGAGAATAAAAGTTGCAATTCCATCCTAGAGGCTAAGTCCCGTCAGGCGGAACAGGGACATATCAAGTGGGGGCCACGGCGGAAGTCGATATTGTAGAAGGCTAGGATGCTACCCGACTAGGAAAACTGGAGACACAGAAAAAGTCTGACACAAGCCCTAATGGAGCTAAGTTCATCCTCTCCGACTCCCAGTCTACGCCAGCCGGTAGCCCTGAAGCCGCTGTACGGGCATGCAACATTTGACGAAATTTTTTTGTAAGAACAGTTGCACCGATTCCATTAGCCAATCGTGCCGAATGAGCCAAGGCTTTAGCAAAACCCACTATACCGGCAATCTTTCTCTCGGAATTAATCAGGGAGGAGAAGTCTACCCCATATTTGTGGGACAAGGCGGCTACCTCCATTCATTTGACCTTCAGCCCTTCCTGGGCATCAGCCAGCTGTCTCTTTGCATCATCTAACTCTTGAATGAGTCGGTTCTTTCCTTCCTCCGACTCTCTAAAAGCTTCTTCGGCAACTCTCGCAGACGCCTCACTTGAGAAGAGCTTCCCCTCGATTAGCTTCAGCTCCTCCTGAAGGGCTTTTAGGGCATCTTCTGAAGCCTTGCTTTGGCGATCCGCCTCCTCTTTAACCTCCGTCATCTCTTCCGGGTGCCTCTGCTCCCTTTTTTCCATCTCCTCCCTCAACTGAGTCAGCTCCGCCTCCTTTTGACGATTAATAACAGCGACTTGAGCCGCCTCATGACTTTGACGAGCCAAAAGGAGAGACGCCTGACGGAGTAACTTAAGGCTCTTGCATGGTATCCAGTCGCCTCGTATATGAGATCATCCGAATTCAAACCCCCTATGATGTCACTCTCTTCTTGAGTGAAACTAGTGGGGATAGACTCCATCGCCCTCAACATATACGCTGGAAGAGTGGGCTGACTGGGATCATACGGGTTTGACCCGTACAAGCTGCGGAGTACAGGGGGCAAAGAACGAACTTCTGGAGTAGAGACACCAACCTTAAAACCAAGATAAGGGGTCTCGGTGGAGGGCACTCCTAAAGCAGCTCCGTTGGAGGAGAGACCATAACTATCAACCCTAATCCTCTTACTTGGGGGCTCAGAAGGCCTGCTGACGGGCGCCGACTGATCGTCCAAGGTCACCCCGCTAGATCCCAAAGGACGGCGCTGCACTATGCGGACGATGGGGGAAGAGCAACTAGAATCATTAAGCAGAAAGTCCTCCTCGCGTTCTCCCTCTAAAACGGCTACCACGTCATCAAGACCCTCTTGAAGCATAGCACCAGCCGACTCACGATCCACTCCGACATCATCTCCCGTAAAGTCCCCAGCTTCCAACATCGGTGTAGCCGTGTCTCCCTATAAGGCCTGAGGGCTCATCTCCCTCGGGGAGGACTCGTCCACTTCTATTATATCAGTTAAGGCATCAGACCTTGGAGCCGCTTGATCATGGGAGGCGGACGATCATATAGGATTTGTCGCCACCCCGACAGGGATATCCGGATCAGCGAGGGAGGTTGCCGGTGGCTCCGAATGAGCGCATGCATGAGTAGCCACGGTTACCATTTGCAGAGGAGTCGGTGCCTCCGAATCCACCATGAGCCTATACTTTTTCAAAAGCTTATCAGTAAAGATGTCGGTACTCCTTTCCTGGTCGCTCATTTTGCTAATAACGCCCACCAACTCCAAGAACTCCTTCGAAGGGGGAGGACCAGGACGAGTGTCCCTATCTGAAAATTTAAAACATAATGACTATACCTCACGTGCACACAAAAATAATAACGAAAGACAAAAGAAGGCGAACATACCTCCGCGAGAACGAATCAACTGGAAGGCTTAAGGAACCCTAATGTGAAACGGCTTCCACACGCCCAAAACCCAGCACCACCACTCCTTCCAATTCTTGATGGAGGCAAACTTCCCGAAAGAGTCAATCCTCGAGAAGGGTTGACTCGGTAGAACCCCTTATGCACATTCTCCTCCGAAGGACGGCAAGGTAGTCAATTTCTTTGGGAGATAAGTTCCGATACCCCTTTTTGCAGAACAAAAGTATGAACCCAATAATCGTAGCCCAGGCATTCGAAGAAAGTTGATGAGGTGTTAAATTCCAATAATTCAGGAGCTCCGCCAAACAAGGGTGAAGAGGCAAGCGAAACCCTAATTTCAACATATGAACGTTCACTGCCACTCGCCCTGGTGATGGTCTGCTCGCCCTTTCATTTTTGACCGGCAAGATAAAGTCCACTCCTGACGCCGCATATCTTGAACACAACTCCTCGAATTGGGCATGAGGGATATTGTTATCCTGAAAATGGGCCCACATCCCATTGTGGGCATCGTCGTGAGATGCGATTCGTGCCCGAATGTTCTCCGGATCTGGTATGTCTTCCGCCGTAGCAAACGAAGAGGACAAAGAGCGAGTCGCCGGCGGAAGCCTTCGGCGAGAAGAAGAAACCTCTGTTTCTTCCTGTAAATCCTAGAAGGCTCTCTCCAGAGACTCTGACACCGTTTCACCACCGCTCCTCGCTCGTCGAGGGCCCGACTGACTAGTTGGCTGACCGCTGGAACTCATGCTTAAGCGTTATGGATAAACAGAAAGGAAAGTCGGAAGAATAAACAGAGGATGAAGATTAAATTGTGACAGGAGAAAAGGCCCCTTTTTAAAGCATAATTTCTTGATCGACGTGACCTATATGCAGAGGGTGATTAATGCGGAGCCTGACAAACACAGCTCGAATGACGATAATGTGCGTCGAAAATGCCCCAAAATTTCAAAACGTCACTTCACGGTCCTTAAGACGTCGTTTCAGATCTGAAATTCGAAAATCGGGACATGTGCATGCTTCAAGAAGGTTCTGCCTCCACTTACCACGCGTCAGTGACGACGAAACCTGGGGGCTAATGTGGTATAAATTCTGAGAATTGGCCTTTTACCTGTTCATATATTGGGCCCGCCAGCCCAATATTTCATTAGGAGCCCACGAGCCTCCCAGCCAGAAGCAAAGAGGCTCCGCCTGACCAAGCCAAATAGGCCACTTGATCCAATTGCCTCAGATACGCAGAATCTGCTCTAAAATACACACGTAGAGGATATCCTAGATCGTATTCTACAAATAAATCACATGAGGCTAAAATGCATTTAATGCTCGCACTGTACACAATAATCTATCAACTTGCCTAGATACGGGTGACGTCAGATTATCCAGTATAAATATGGGAAACCCCATAGCAATACAATCATCCCTTCACCCCCTAGAAAAAGGCACAAGCACGCCTAGGGGGGCAGATCTCTCTTTATGTTAGCTTTGCTCAGATTAATATCTCTTCTCCCCAAAACAACTACATTAATCCTCTATTAAAAAGATATTAAAATTTGACGAGCGACATGTCTTTTGTCAAATTCCACATTTGGTCCTCTAACTATTACAATTTGCAATTTTAGTCCTTCTTTGTCTAATTTTGGTCCTAAAAGATCAAAATTGGACAAAAAGGAAAAAAATTAGACAAAAAAATGACTAAAATTGAAAATTTCAAAAGATACTACCTTCGTCCCATAATTAAATTTGTACTTTCTATTTTTTTCGTTCGATAAACAAGTTCACACCTCTGAATGAGGAAATATTTACACACAATACAATAACACCACAACACACTTTAATTTCAAAATTGTCACCTCTTTACTGGAAAAAAAATTTCTTAAACTCTACTCCCTCCTTCCCACCCAAATAGTATCATTTTACTATATTGGGCGTCTCATTCAAATTGCAACATTTTCTTCTTTTAGTAAAAATGACTCATCAATGGTCCACCACTACCCATCACATCTCTCTAATATATCTACCCACTTTACATAAAATAATAATATTCATTAATCCATGTGCAAAAAGCAAATGTATTTCTTTGGACCGGGATGAAGGGAATATATATCTACATTAACTGTGAACTTCTCACGAAAAAAATAAAATAATTTAAAAATTGGTATTTTTTATTTATTTTTTTACTCGAGTTATTAGTCGTCTCTTTTGTCAGATGATATATCCTTAAAACTAGCCACGTATACAGAATCCCATGCCTGCAATTCAACACCTCCCCTCCAAACGTCACCATTTACATCACCCAATTCAAATTCCCTATTTTACCCCATGTTACATTTTATGTTCCATGGGATTTGATGGAGCAGTGTGTAAAATGGGACACTTGTCCTCCATCCCATCTCATGGAACATGAGATGTAACATGGGGTGGAATAGGGATCCCACTTGTATATCACCACTGTGTAAAATGGGACACTTGTCCCTCATCCCATCTCACGGAACATGAGATGTAACATGTGGTGAAATAGGGATCCCACTTGTACATCACCACCACCTAATTCCTGATAAACCTCACCGCTAAATCCTAACCAAATTTCCAAAACACTCCTCCCCAACTCCCGAATACATCAATAAATAGCTCTACTCCTTAGGGGCTCTTTCGTAACTTCACTCCTTCCAACCCCCACCCCCCCCCCCAAACAAGCTCGCTTCCATCTCCAACCCAGCATACAAGTATATACATACATACCCTCCATTCTCAGTTAAGTCTCATCCAAAAAAGCCTTCTTCCATTAAAACAGTAATTTCAGAGCTCTCTTTCTCATCATCAATGGCTACCAACGAGAACAAGGCCATCGGAATCGACCTCGGCACCACCTACAGCTGCGTCGGAGTTTGGCTAAACGACCGCGTTGAGATCATCCCAAATGACCAGGGCAACAGAACCACCCCTTCCTACGTCGCCTTCACCGACACCGAACGCCTCATCGGCGACGCCGCCAGAAACCAGGTCGCCATCAACCCCCACAACACCGTCTTCGACGCCAAGCGCCTCATCGGCCGCCGCTTCTCCGACCCCTCTGTTCAGAGCGACATGAAGCTCTGGCCCTTCAAGGTCGTCGCCGGCCCAGGAGAAAAGCCCCTCATCGTCGTCTCCTACAAGGGCGAGGAGAAGCAGTTCTCCGCCGAGGAGATTTCCTCCATGGTGCTGACGAAAATGAGGGAGACGGCGGAGTCCTTCTTGGGGTATCCGATCAAAAACGCCGTCGTTACGGTGCCGGCGTACTTTAACGATTCGCAGAGACAGGCGACGAAGGACGCCGGAGCTATCGCGGCGTTGAATGTGCTGAGGATTATTAACGAACCGACGGCGGCGGCGATTGCGTACGGATTGGATAAGAAGAGTGAGAGAAGGGGGGAACAGAATGTTCTGGTTTTCGATTTGGGAGGTGGGACGTTTGATGTGTCTCTGCTCACAATTGAAGAAGGGATCTTCGAGGTGAAGTCCACCGCCGGCGACACCCATCTCGGCGGCGAGGATTTCGACAACAGGTTGGTCAACCACTTCGTGGCGGAGTTCCGGCGGAAGAACAAGAAAGACATCGCCGGAAACGCCAGAGCACTCCGGCGGCTCAGAACCGCCTGCGAGAGAGCCAAAAGAACACTTTCGTCGACGTCACAAACGACGATCGAAGTGGATTCGTTGTCGGAAGGAATCGATTTCTACGCAACAATCACAAGAGCGAGATTCGAAGAACTCTGTATGGATCTGTTCTTGAAGTGTATGGAGCCGGTGGAGAAGTGTTTACGAGACGCGAAAATCGACAAATCGAAGGTCCATGAGGTGGTTTTGGTGGGCGGGTCGACCCGAATACCCAAAGTCCAGCATCTGCTCCAGGATTTCTTCAACGGTAAGGATCTCTGCAAGAGCATCAACCCGGATGAAGCCGTGGCTTACGGCGCCGCCGTCCAAGCCGCCATTCTCACCGGCGAAGGCGACGAGAAAGTGCAGGAGCTCTTACTTCTCGACGTCACGCCGTTATCTCTCGGCTTGGAAACCGCCGGCGGCGTGATGACGGTTCTGATTCCTAGAAACACCACCATTCCGACCAAAAAAGAGCAGATCTTCTCTACCTATTCCGACAACCAACCGGGAGTGTTAATCCAGGTTTACGAAGGGGAAAGAGCCAGAACACGAGACAACAACCTCCTCGGAAAATTCGAGCTCATCGGAATCCCGCCGGCGCCGAGAGGAGTCCCTCAGATCAACGTGACGTTCGACATCGACGCCAACGGCATTCTGAACGTGGCGGCGGAGGACAAAACGGCCGGCGTGAAGAACAAGATCACGATCACGAACGACAAGGGGAGATTGAGCAAGGAGGAGATTGAAAAAATGGTGAAAGATGCAGAGAAGTATAAAGCAGAGGATGAGGAGGTGAAGAAGAAGGTGGAGGCGAAGAATGGGCTGGAGAATTATGCATACAGCATAAGGAACACGGTGAGGGACGAGAAGTTGGCGGCGAAGATGGAGCGGAGCGAGAAGGAGGCGATCGAGAAGGCGGTGGAGGAGGCGGTGGAGTGGCTGGAGAGGAACCAGTTGGCGGAGTTTGATGAGCTGCAGGATAAGCTCAAGGAGTTGGAGGGAATTTGTAATCCAATCATCTCGAGGATGTACCAGAGCGGCGGCGGAGATGGTGGCGCGGCTCCCATGGATGATGACGGGCCTGGTGGCGGTGGCGGTCGCCGTGGCGGGCCGAAGATTGAAGAGGTTGATTAGAGGAGTGTTTAGCGTTAATGGTGTTTTGTGGTTCTAGTTTTACTTAGTTTGTTTAAGATAATGTGTGTGGTTATGAAGTACTAGAATGTAAATTATGTTAATAAAGTTGTGAAATTGGAATAAGTAATTACTCAAAAATAATAATGATAACAATATTTAAATAAATCAATCAATCAAAATATCAAATACAACTCACTACACATAAATCTCCTACTTTGTGCGGCTCCCTCCATGCAACAAGAATGGTTGGGATTTTTTATTTTTTACCTTTAATAACTTTATTGACTTTGGAGGGTATTATAGTATTTTTAGGTAATAAAAAAGTATAAAGTAATTATATGTGTGTGAAAAATGAGTGGAAAATTCGAAATTAAAATAACTTTTGAGGTTGTTGGATAAAGTGGTGTTTCCTTTTTTGGGGTGAAAGGTTTTGTGGGACAAATAAATAAAAAAAGTGAGAAAAATATTAGGGGAAGGGAGTATTTTTTTTCTTTTTCGTACATTTGTTTGTGTAATAAAAGATTAACAGTATATCTAAAATTCTAACGCTCTTATTTTGTGCCGCTCCCTCCATGCAACAAGAATGGTTGGGATTTTTTATTTTTTATTTTTTTTTCTTCATACATTTGCTTGTATAATAAAAGATTAACAGTATATTTAAAATTCTAACGCGTGTAATAAAAAATGTAACATCAAATAATAAAAAATGTAACAGGTGTAACATAATTAATATTCAAGATCTGCAAGAAGAAGAAGAAATCAAACAATTGAACGTAAGTTTATGTGAGGAAATCAAATATCCAAGATATGCAAGAAGAGGAGGAAATCAAACAATTGATCGTAAGTTTATGTCATCTACACAACGATTTTATACAATTTTCCGTTTACGTGGCACTCCCTTCATGTAATTTATAGTATAAGAATAGAGCCCCCAGGGCATAGCTCAAGTGGTAGAGCGAAGGGTGGAAAAGTCTTCCAACTGAGCTTGGTTGCCCCAGGGTGGGGGTTCGAATCTTGGTTGCCCCAGGGTGGGGGTTCGAATCCTGCCTTTGACATGCCCCAGGGTGGGGGTTCGAATCCTGCCTTTGACATGGATTGCAAGCAATTATGTAATTTATACTGGGATTTTAGATTTAATCTTTTAATTAAATAGTATATATATAATTTAATTAAAAATTATAATATATAAATAATAATTATAATTGTATATATCATGTAATATGATATATTGTATCATATTACCTAAAAATTAAATATTTTACTATATTTCGGTATATACCGAAATACCGCGGTATTGATAATTTATATACTTTTATCGTACCAAAATAAATTTCGACATACCTAAAATTTTGATAAAATCGATATTTTTCGATATGGTAAGGATAGTATACCGAAATTTCGGTATGTTTCCCCTGCTCTATATAATTTAATTAAAAATTATAATATATAAATAATAATTATAATTGTATATATCATGTAATATGGTATATTGTATCATATTACCTAAAAATTAAATATTTTACTATATTTCGGTATATACCGAAATACCGCGGTATTGATAATTTATATACTTTTATCGTACCAAAATAAATTTCGACATACCTAAAATTTTGATAAAATCGATATTTTTCGATATGGTAAGGATAGTATACCGAAATTTCGGTATGTTTCCCCTGCTCTAATTTATTTAGTTGTTATTTCGTACATTATTTTTGTGTTGTCCGTTTAATTGCTACAATCATTGTTATATTGGACTCATTGGAGTAGTATTATTTAAATTTTGTAGTTTAGAATGTTTATTTGTTTTTTATTTTTTTTATGAAATCTTGTAGTTTACTTATTTTTCGTACATTATTTTTTTTCTAATAGTTATATTGTTTGATGTTGATCAGAGTGAGCTACTTCGACTCGGCTCGACTCGTAACTATTCGAGCTCGAGTTCGAGTTCTCCTTATGCTCGTTTCTTTAATGAGCCGAGCTTGGCTCGACTTGACAAGCTCGATTATTTTAATAATAATAATAAATAATAATAATAATAATAATATAATAAATACTAAATAAAATAATAAATATAAGATATATTTATTAAAAATCGGCTAGATAAACTCGACTCGATTTGCTTAACGAGCCAGATCGAACTCAAGCTCGACTCGACTCGAAAACTACTCGAACTAAGCTTGAACTCGTTTTTAAGCTCGTTTCCTAAACGAGTCGAGCTCGAGCTCGACTCAAAAACTACTCTAGCCGAGCTCGAGTATGCAATACTCGAGCTCGCTCGACTCGAATAACAACTCTAATGTTGATTAGTGTAGTGAAATTCTGATATAGAATCATGAAATCATGTCCAACACAATCATCATAATATTAGATGTCAGATACAGTGTCGGAACCCCGACACAGGATACATACACCACATCCAATACCGTATCACTAAATGTGTTATTCAGTATAGATTATACTGTCGGAATCGCAACACAAGATACCAACATTTTGAAATATTTTTCATTTTTTAAAATTAAGGGACATTTTTGTAAAATAATCACAGTGTTTACCTTAATGATTTCGTAGGTGTTGTTAATTATATTTTAGAATTAAAAATACTTATTCATTAATGTACACAATCTCATGTAAATAAATATAATAACGTGTTGGCCCATGTAAATAAATATAATCACGTGTTAGCCCATTGGGCCTTTGGCCCAATTCAATTAAGATCCCCACTGGTCTCATGATTTCCCTTAGTAGGTTTGTGTGATGGGGCTTCATTATTTGTACTATTGGGTTTCGTTTGGAAAATTAAATAATTTTTAAAAATAATTATTATACTATTAAAAAATTTACAATATAATAATAAAATTTTAAAATATTTATTGAAATGAATTATAATATTTCATGCTAAACAATTTCACTGCAAATTTTAAAATCTTATTAATATGATTAATAGTATATGATTCAAGACAAACTCCATTGTAAAGTACTTTTACAGCATGAACGTATGTGTGAACTTATCTTTTAAATTGGAAAGGCAAAAATATTTAAAAATTATTTAATAATGATAGTTTCATATACAAGGAAAAAAAAACCATGATAAATCTCAAACTATAAAATTTTCAAATTACTTGATTTGTGAGATATTCTGGAAATATATAAATCCATGAAAAACTATCAATTTAGAATTTGAAAGATTTTTTTTTTAATTAATTTAGAACCAAGAAAATATAACTATCAATAGAGGAAAGTTATTGTTGGCAAAAGTTTTTTTTTTAATTGTATTGTCATAATTAAAATAAGAGTTGATATCCAAATTGTATAATCCCCCGTCCCATGTATTTTTACCCATTTTTTATTTTGGGGTGTCCAACATATTTTTACATATCCCATTAATGATAAAAAATACATTACACATCTTATTTACTTTTAACACTTTATTTATTAATCCCAACAACTTTATTTATTTTTTTATACTTTATTTATCAATCTCAATAATTTTATTTACTTTTTCTCTTAATATTACCAATTTATCTCTATTTTTTTATATTATATATTAAAAAAACACTTCTTAATTTACTTGCACGTATAAACTGGTAAAAATATGGAGAAAAATATAATAATTTCCCTTAAAATAATAAGTAGGAGTAATTGTTTGAGAAGTGGACCTAATTTGCTGACCTAGCAAATACTCATCTACATTGCCATCATTTATTAAATAAATTTAAAATAAATATGTAACCGACTTATGATGTGTGCATAAAAGTCACACATAAGCATATATGTGATCAATTATTATTATTATTATTATTATTATTATTATTATTCTCAGTATTGTATACATTTTCACAATTATTCATAATGTACAAGTTTTATAATCCCCTCCCATTTCAGATGACACATTTTCCATTTTGAGTTGTTTCACGAAAGTTTACACGTTCCTACAAAAAATAAAAAGCCAAATACAATCACCCTTCCACATACACTTTATTTACATAAAAATTACCCCTACCTAAGACACTCACTTCACATACTTTATCATTTATTTATTACAAAAAATATCATAATACCCCTAAAAGTTATTATTTTCTTAATCTTCATATCATGAAGGGAGTGCAAACTTTTTTGGGACGGAAGGAATATATTAATAAACAATATACTAATGTAGTACTATTTCATTCACAGAACAGTTCTCTTTGTGGGGGTGGGGATGAAAACGCTGCCAAAAACATCACCTTAACCATAATGGATATGTGTACAATTTTGTTTTAATGTCAAAAGATAAATTAATAATGTGAAGCGTATTAATTATTAAAAAAAATAATTTAACTATGTAGTGAAGATTTGGTGTGAATTCTTTGTAAGATCTTATTGTGTTCCATTTTTGTGTTATGTCGACTGGATAAGATATTGATTAACTCTTTGCTTTTGGATATTTACCTTTAACCCTATATGCAAGCATAAAACTGATATAAGTATTTTTTAGTTTCACCCCTGGTATGTGTGACACGAATCTTGATTACTCGATTTATTATTACAGTATAATTATTATATAAGTAGAATATACTTATTGATAGTTAAAATATATTTGTAATGAATCATATTATGATATTTTAAAATAATTTTTTAATGTATTATTCATCGTATTTTAGAATAACATATTTTTAAGCATATTTTACTTATATAGCAATCATATTTTAACATATTTTACAAGACACTCACATAAGTATAGCCTATTATTTTTCTAAATTTGGAGAGTACTACTCTTTTTCGCAATAACTATTACATTTTTTATACTTAAAAGAGTCTCATATGCAGAAGAGTAACATTCAATTATACTCTTTTCGCTTCATTCAATGAGGATTTTTTTTCACGTGGATTAATAAGTATTATCATTTAATTTATATGATGGGTAATTGTATTAATAAGTGCATGAGCCTAATATTTTAATTACATTAGTGGAAAAGAGAAAAAAATTAAAAAAATAGTGTGTGAGTCTTGTATAACAGTACAAGTATGTAGAAAAAGAAAATGGACCTTTGAATAGACATGCACGGCGGTTCCAAACCGGCGGTTCCGGTTCCAAAAAATGTGGAACCGGAACCGAACTGAGGGTAGGACGGTTTCGGTTCCGGTTTGGAACCGCCGGTTCAGGGTTTTTTATTTTTTTATTTTTTTATTTTTCAACCTAAAAATGTAAAAAAAATTAAAAAAATAGAAAAACCGTCGGTTCCAACCAGGAATCGCCGGTTTCAGTTTCACGAAATGAAGAACCAGAACCGAACCGATATATAGCCAATTTCGGTTCGATTTATGCCGGTTCCGGAACCGCCGGTTTCCGATTCTGAATCGGCAGTTCCGGTTAAAATATGCATGTCTACCTTTGAACAAAAATGGAAAAATTTTAACATAATAAATATATATAATTAAAAACAGTGGTTTGCATACTTCCCATTTTATCTATCCAGTTGGTTGAACTTTGGATGGAGATATCAATTATTGATGCCAAATATGTGCTACAAATGTGCCCATAACATGTATAGTAGGTTTCACTTTAATTTTTAAATAGTAATATTGAATATTCTAAATAAAATAAAATAAAAAATTGATATATTATGTGAATTTTGGAGCGTAATTCATAAGGTGTCCCACCCATTGATGCATGAAAACGGCTCTATTACCAACGTGCATTAAATATGAAAATACAAAATTACCCTACATCTTATTAATTGAAGATATGAAGAAAATCTTTCATTCAAATTTTTATTTTACATTATATAAAGAGGAAAATACAAATCTTTCATTCAATTATTGAGGGTAAAAAGGTCCCATAAAAACTTTCACAACTCATTCGAGCATACACTATCAAGAAAATGTGGGAGTATTGTAAAATTTGGAAGAAAAAGAAAAATTTTAATGAGTTACACATACTAATAGTATCAAATAGTTAATTAATGATTTATATGGTAACGTATTATTTTTATTTGCATATTTTAATTTTATATTTACAATTTATATATTACAATGATACAAAGAAAGATTGCACCTGATTAATGTCACATGATCCACACGTATATATCACAATTAAAGATTGTATATTTGTTACATTGATATATTTTGTGCTATGTGCTAAAATTGAAAATATTCACGTTTTTCCCTCTTCCTTTTTACTTAAACTAATTAAAAATATTTATATTTAATTAAAATACTAATAATACTAAAATTTATTTGTGTGATATCATCTCACGAAATAAATTTCGTAATATGAATAAAAATTAATAATATTTTTTCAAGTTTTTTATTAATAGAAAAACAAAAGTGTTGTAATCCAAAATTACTAGTTAATTTACTTTTCTAACTTTGAATATAAATTTGTCTAAGATAAATTAGAGACAATAACTTGTACTACATTAATATAAAAATTATAAAAACTCTAATAAAATAGTAAAGTGTTACAGGATAAGAAACAAGACGAACATAAACAAAACATGTACTCATATTCTTTCCATTATACCCATATAGTTTTTTTTTCATTTCCAGCGTTACAACTGAAAGTCACATTTCCCTTTTTACATACATGAAATCCACACATACCCATTAATAGAAATAAAATATGGTGTTCACACTCCCACCAATACAACTACACACTATACATTAAAAATAATAATACTTCATAATTCACGTGAAAACACAAAAACAACCTTTTGGGTGGGATGTAGGGAGTACATTACAAAATCTTTACACAATATATTTATATCATTATACATGTTATAAAATACTTTTATACTCACTCCATAATATATTTATTAACACAGTTACGGTAGATACAGAATTTAAGAAAATTTGATATTCGATCAAATTTGTTGATTTTTAAAGGAAAATGGAGTACTAGTTTTTTTTAGTTATATATAAATTATAAAGTATATTATATCTGTTAGATGGGTGTGATAATCTTTTAAATTAACATATACTTTTAATAATAAGAATGGATGTGATATATATATATATATATATATATATATATATATATATATATATATATATATATATATATTAGTAAAATTTAATAAAGTATGAAAATATGAAAATTGTGAAATTTAAGTGATAAATACTGAGTATTAAACATATAGTGCAATGTATAAATAATTTCTTCTATTAATAAATTAGAACACAAGTTGATATAGCCATGGAGGAATTAAATTTAAAAAAAAAAAGAGTTCAAATCGTTTTCAATGAGCAAGTAATAATTAGAGTTCAAATCTTTTTCAATTGCTAATCTTCTATTAATAAGATAATCGAAGGGTATAAATGGCAACTCAGGAGCAAATTTGGCCGTATCTCAAATTAAAGGGCGTCAATGTTAAGCTCAATAATTTTATATTCCCGAAAATACCCTTTCGAAATCCAATCCAAAATAAGGGTTTTACGCTCTGCATAGCCTCTCCCGTATAAATACGCCCTCCCTCATCCTTCACCTCCTCTTCTTCTCCCTGTAGAGAGAGGAAAAACCAGAACTCTCTCTCTCTGTCTCTCTAGAATTCTCTCTCACCTCATTTTTCAATCCTGTGTATCTACGTATATACATCTATATATACGTGAGAATAAAATTCCGAGTTTCTGTGAGGAAGTTCGTGTTGAATTGGACTTTATAGGATTTCGATTTGCGAGTTATGCAGGCTGATCAGACGGTGTTGAGCTTGAGACCAGGTGGTGGCAATCGCGGCGGAAACAGAGTATTCGGCCCACGCTTCGATTTATCGTCGGCGGCGAATTCCGATCTCCCTCTGCTGCGTCCCCATGGCGTTGTTTCTGCTCCTTCAATCTCCTCCTTCAAGGTCTGTCCTTTTCTGCAATTCTATGTCAGATCTAGGTTTTCTTGATGATCCTGAATTCTTTTGAGGGTGGAAAGTTTTTTTTTTCTTTTTTTGGTTGTTTTTTTCTGATGTGAGAGTGCGTCATACGCCTTTATGTCTGGGTATTTAATGAGCTGCGTTCTTGGTGTGGTTTTGTTTATAAATGAATGACTGTCTATTAGTGTTGTTGAATCCGAATCTATCAATTTTTGGTTCCCCGATATTATACTCAGTCAAACAGTGCTCAATATTCTCTTGATTTTTCATGTTATGGTACAGTTAGGATGGTTCTTGGGATTTGATGTACGTGATCCCAAATTGAAATTGCTATATTTTTTTTGTCCAAGAATGTGTTTAAATCAGGTAATTGGAGCACTGATTGTTGTATGTATGTATGTATGTTTATGTCTAGAATTGTTATTCAATACATCTCTCTGCCACTTGTTTAGGACAAATTTAGTGACTTTTTTAAAAAAAAGTTTTTAACACAGATGAAAGTTTATCTTTTTCTTAGAAAAAATTGCAATCATTTGAGTTTCTCAAGAACCGTACTAATTTTTTTCATGATCTAGTCATATGTTGTGGAATCCTACTTAACGGATTTAACGTCCTAATTCTTAGCGTTGCACATGAGGTGTGTAGTTGCCGTAAATATGGACGGAAAAAAAATGCAGGCTTTAGGTGGGCATGCAAGGAGTATCAGTATGTCCATAAAGAACCTGCAAAAAAAAAAAAGGAAAAAGCTTTGCAAATTTTCGTCTATAATTATGGTTTAATCTCTAATAGTTTGTGCTTGCAAGTTAATCATACCTGTATTTTGAGAAGCCCAATGAATTATTATTTGCAATCATGTGATAATTGGATTTATAACTCCTTTGATGGTTGTGACTTCAGTGATTTCCTTGTGAGAAAAAGAAATTTTATGGTTGGAGGATATGCTCTTGTTTAATAAGCTCAAAACAAACATTCATTCCCTTTTGTAATTTATATAGATAGGTGATTCTCGATTCGAGGGCCATGAGCGAATCCGTTATACTAGGGACCTGCTGCTTCAGCTAAGGGAGGTAATGCGTCATTATGTTCTTATTAAATATATTGAATTATTGTCCTTATATGATATTTTTGCTAGGGGTATGCTTCGCTTCTGTATGTGTTGTTTGAACGTTAATTATGGTATTTCACATCCTTAAGTTAGCAAAATAATGGTACATGCTGCAGTCTCGTTCCTAGGTAACCTTGTTTTACCTGCATAATTGTCTTATCCATAACTGTCATTTGATATACACCTGTAATGCATGTAGTTGCGAACTGTTAATATTCCAGTTGTTTTCTGCTTGCGCTTCCACTTTCCTTAAACACACCGACCCAAGTTTAATGTTCATCTCATTTGTAAATGATCAATGCTCTTTTTACCTTCTATACTGTTCTTGATTCTCAGTGCTGATTATAGTGCTGCTTTTAATTCCTTTCTTGGTTCTCTCGGTAGGTGTTAAACATCCCAGAGGATATTTTAAAAGTTAAACAAGAAATTGAAGCTGAGTTTTTTGGTGTAGATCCAAGTTGGGGTCGCGGGGAAAGCAACGTAAGATTCATTATTGCATATTGGCATTTGTAATCAGCTTACTCATATTTAGCAATGTGACCTACAACTACATTTTACTTCTTTTGATTTGATATTCTTCTTCAATTGGGTATGCATGTTAATTTACATGTGCCTGTTCATGATCACAGATTCAGTTCGTTATTATGTGTTATGTTAATGTTTTCCTTGATGATGATGTTCTTTTTAGGCACCACCGGCTCAGAATCGTTATCCTGAGTTGGACAACCGTGACTGGCGTAATCGCTCCCCACAACTGCCAACCCCTGGAGATGAGAGGTCTTGGGAGTCACTAAAAGACAGAGACATTGGTGGCCGCTTTGATCCCAGGCAACAAGATGGAAGCCAATACAATAAGCAAGACCAGAACTCACAGTTTTCCCGCGCACAAATTTCTTCATACCAAGGGGTAAAAATACTAATGTGAACTAAACTATTTTATTGCTTGTGAATGATATCATTGACCCTGCACAGCTGCACTGTATGCTATGCTACTATGGTGTGAAAATCACGCCTTGGGTTCAATCTCGAAACAAATTTAAAAGTTCTTCCGTTGGCTAACAAGGGGTAGTTTATCATCTATCCATATTTAGAGTTTCAATTTGCGCTGATCAAGATGATTTTATTACCTTATGAAAAGTTATTTAAAAGGCTTAGTGACTCAGATAGCTGTTAATCGTTGGCTAACAAGGGGTAGTTTATCATCTATCCATATTCAGAGTTTCAATTTGCGCTGATCAATTTGATCTATGGTTGATGATTTTATTACCTTATGAAAAGTTATTTAAAAGGCTTAGTGACTCAGATAGCTGTTAATCTGTGGTGTGCTCTATTAAACATTTTTGTATGCCTAATAAACAGGTTGCATCAACTCTTATCAAGGCTGATGTACCGTGGTCTGCTCGAAGGGGAACTCTGTCTGAGAAGGAACGCGCTTTAAAAACAGTGAAGGGGTAACCTTTATGTCTTATATTTAGTAGCCTTCCACATATTATTATAAGCTTTCCTTCCTTTTTATTTTTTATTTTTTTCTTGTAATGATGGTTAGGATTTCCTGTCCTTGCGCTCTATCACTATGCTTCATGCATGTCTTCAAATATTATAGCCTGTATTTTTATGTTAGAATTTGGTGCTTATCACTTTGGGTTTCTTGCAGCATACTCAACAAATTGACTCCTGAGAAATTTGATATTTTGAAGGGTCAATTGATTGACTCTGGTATAACCACTGCTGATATTTTGGAGGTATTAAATGTTGAAAAATGAACACCATACTCGAGTCCCTTGAATCTACTTTTGTTTTGTTGGTCTTGCTGCATAAAAGATCAAATTTTGTTTCCCTTCTAATAGCACTACATTTTCTTTTGAAAACAGGGAGTCATCTCTTTGATATTTGACAAGGCTGTATTGGAGCCAACATTTTGCCAAATGTATGCGCAGCTCTGTTCTGATCTGAATGAAAAGCTCCCTCCATTCCCTTCAGATGAACCTGGTGGTAAAGAAATTACATTTAAGAGAGTTCTCTTAAATAACTGCCAAGAGGCATTTGAAGGTGCTGATCAGTTGAGGGAAGAGGTCAGGCAGATGACTGCTCCTGAGCAAGAATCGGACAGAAGGGATAAAGAGAAGTTAGTCAAACTCCGAACACTTGGCAACATTCGCTTAATTGGAGAACTTTTGAAGCAGAGAATGGTCCCTGAGAGGATTGTTCATCACATTGTTCAGGTTTGCTCCTATTTCATTCTATGCACATCTCTTCCCTTTTCTGTATGCTGTTTGTAGGAGCTCTTTTTCTCAACTATATGTAACATGTCTTGATTCCCATTTCCTTTTGAGCAGGAACTCTTGGGACAGGACTCTACGAGTTGTCCGGAAGAGGAGAATGTCGAGGCTATTTGCAAGTTCTTCAACACAATTGGGAAACAGCTTGACGAAAACCAAAAATCCAAGCGATTTAATGATACGTATTTCAATCGCTTGAAGGATTTGTCAACCAACCCTCAGTTGGCTGTCCGGCTCAGGTTTATGGTGCGGGATGTTCTAGAGTTACGCACCAACAATTGGGTCCCTAGGCGGGAAGAGGTGCCTTTTTTACATTATGTTCATACTCTCTTAATGATATATTCTTTTTTTAAAAAAATTATTATCACGATTTCTAACATCTTATGTTTCTATTCTGATTTTTACCAGGTCAAAGCCAAAACCATCACTGAGATTCACTCGGAAGCTGAGAAGAATCTGGGGTTACGTCCAGGTTTCACTAGAAATAATCGAGGTATTTCATCTGGGGGTCAAGGAAATATTAGTCCTACTGGCATCCCGATGACTCGTGCTGGTTTGGGTGGTATGATGCCCGGAATGCCAGGAACAAGAAAGATGCCTGGTATGCCTGGAATCGATAATGATAATTGGGAAGTTCCTAGATCTCGATCTATGCAAAGAGGTGATGGTTCGAACACGACTTCCCAAACTTCTGCTCGCGTTCAGCAGCCATTGATAGGGAAGTCCCCATCACTGAATCAGCGATATCTACCTCAAGGTCCCAGTGGTTTCATGGGTGGCAAAACTAGTGCCCTCTTGCAGGGTTCTGACGCTCCTACTCGCTCGACAAGCTATGGAGGATACGCGATGGATCCCGCATCTCAAGCACCTGTTCCGTTTAAACAGCCTCCAACTGCGGAGAAGCCATCAACCCCAGCAGTGGCATTGAATCAAAACGAGCTCAAGAGGAAGACAATATCTCTGTTGGACGAATATTTCAGCGTCCGACTTCTTGATGAGGCATTGCGATGTGTTGAAGAATTGAAAGCCCCTGCTTATCACTCAGAGTTCGTCAAGGAGGCGATCTCATTCGGATTGGAGAAAAGCCCCCCATGTGTCGAACCAGTAGCAAAACTCCTCGAGTATTTGTTCACCAAGAAGGTTATAACTGCGGACAACATAGCAACCGGATCTCTTGGCTACGCAGCTCTACTCGAAGACCTAGCTATCGACTTACCCAAAGCGCCTGCAAACTTCGGTGAGATCATCGGGAAGCTCGTGTTGGGACAAACGTTCGACATGAAGGTCGTGAGGGAGATTGTAGTGAAAGTGGGGGACGACTATTACCAGAAGGCGGTCTTCGACTCGACGATGAAGGTCGTAAGCTCCAGTCCAGGTGGCAAGGCGCTGTTGGATGCACAGGCGTCTGATGTGGCAGCCATTGAGAGCCTGTTCTAGAGATGGATGATGGATGTCTATTTTTCCAGAGGTAATACTAGTTGTATTGATTAGAGAGAGAAAGTTAGAAGAATATAAACAAGATTTTGGTTCTGCAGTGTGGCTAATCAGAGGCCATTGATGGAGATCCATCCCCTGTTGTTTTGTATTTTATTAAATTATTTTTTGTTTATTTTTGTTGACTTAAATTAAATTTTGCTTAAGTTGTGATCATTTTACAAAGACGATGTGACTCGTCTATTTTATTTAATTTTTGCTCAAGGATATGGTGCTTTTGATTCTTCTTACTTCATTAGTTATTATATTTAGTTCGTATTATATATTTGTGTTATTAAATTGCAGATGATTTCTTGTTATATTAAGCGAAAACGATTTGTTTGTTTTTCTCCCTTGAAAAGTAGATGATTTCTTGTTACGTAATGTGAAGTGTTTTTTTTTTTTTCCATAAAACTGGACACGAATTTAGTCAACTTATACGGGCAATATATATTGAAACAAATAAAGATTAAAAATGATATAATAATATTCATAAACATAAGAAGTCGAACTATAATTAAAGCATATAATAAAATATATTTATTGATAGTTAAAATATATTTGTAATGTATCATATCATATATAAATTATACCTTTAATTTATCATAGTATATCACATTTTAGAAAAATTCTTACCCGTTTTCTAATAAGATACTCATTTTGTCATTTTGATCGTCCACTCTAAAGGTTTTCCTTTTTAATAAAAGGACCTTACACCCAGCAATCACTCACCACTCATATAACTATTCACTTTATATAAAATAATAATACTCCTTAATCCACGTGCAAAAAACAAATGGATATATTAATAGCAGACAAAGGAGTATCTATACTTTAACTCTTCATAAACAAATTATACCTATACAACAATCATATTTTAACAAGTAACCTTCATACTTTAACAATTCTCAACATTCATCTCATATAGATTTCGTTTCACAAGATATTTGTGTCATACTTTGTCTTAAATTATAGAGTGCTAAATTAAAATACTCATGAAGTCCACTAATTCACATATATAACATCATTTTCTTTCCAGTGTGGCATATCCCACTAAATTAATAACTATAAATTGACATCCATTAACACCGTCCAACTCTTCTTATATCTCTACCTATATCCTCAACCCCTCATTCTCTCCCTGTCACAACAGAGAAACTTCACCATGAAGTGTTGTCTAAAGTCACTTTTACTTGCAACACTCTTCTTACTGCCTCTGATTTCTCTTACAACCTCGGCTCTGATTTCTCTTACAACCTCGGCTCTTGAAGCCGCGTTGCATGGCTCGTCGTCGCAGCTCGGAAATCAGACCTCGGACATGAGGCAGCCATGCTACTTCATGGCCCAGATCAAGAAAAGAATTCGACCAAGACCGGGAAACACTACTCGTCCGGCATCATCCGCCGTCGGGTTACGAGCACCTCTACTTAGTTTGTTCATCTTCTTTGGTTTCTTGGTGCTCTAGGGTTATAGATTTGTTGGTGTTTGATCATCAATTGATTGCATCCATTTGAGTTTCCTAAAATAGGGTTGGCTCATAACATTTGGTTTTGCTTCAAGGCATAAAGAATAAAAGGATTTTTAATATTTGGTTTGATTGTTATCATTGTAATATATGAATAATACAAATGTGATTTGATTTTTAAAGTATGTTTTATGATTTATAGATTTATGATAGTGTGAGATTTTGAAAAATAGATGATATTGTGAATATTATATTATGAAAAATGATGTATTTATAATAAATATGAGAAAAATAAAATATTTGAGAAATAGTTAGTGTAAAATATACTCCCTCCGGCCACTTACAAGGTATCAATTTCACTATTCCTGGCGTCCGCTTCAAAGGTATCAATTTCCTTTATTTAGTAAAGAAAGTACATAATATGACCCACCACTTCCCTTTAATACAAATACCCACTATACCTATTATAATAATACTTCTTAACCCACGTGCAAAAAGCAAATTACGACCTTAGACTGTCCACGTGCAAAAAGCAAACGATTACCTTTCAAGTGGCTGGAGGAAGTACTATGTTCGAAAAATAATTGAATTATTTGCAAGCTTCTCATAAAATTTCCAAAAGCCCACATTAATTAAAAAAAATTAAAATCCAAATTTCAAAATTTTTTAAGTTCATCCAAATTATATATCTATTCTATAAAACGTACTAATTGTATCGCCTATTTAATATGAAATAAAATGAAATCTCAAGCATATTAAAAATTTTCAAAATAAACAAAACAAACATCGCACTACAAGAAAAATGACCTTTAATGACAGAAATCCCGTCATTATTGTTTTTCTAGTTAAAGGTCCTTAATGACAAGAAAGTGATTTATAATGACAGATCCTATCATTATAGATTACTTTACTGTCATTAACTAGAGAAACAATAATGACAGTACAAAAGTATTAATGACATGATCTCTGTCATTATAGATCACTTTTCTTGTAGTGTCGCATTCTTGATTGGTTCTTTAAATTGCATTATACTCCATCCATTTCATAAATAAATTAAAAATTTCAAAATATACAAAGAGCTTATGCATATATATATATATATATATATATATATATTTATTTTTTAAAAAATTAATGGAACTTTATTTCTCAAACTCATGGAACGGTTGTTGACAAAATTCTTTGAGTCACTTAATGATTTTATTAAGTGATAGGTGGTTGGGGGCACGGGCTTACCCAAAATTGAATCATTCTAAATTAGTAATAGTTGGACCTCATACTAGTTATAGATATAGACATAATACTTATTTATTTATTTATTTCAAAAAATATCTTTTGAACCCGTCATTGTGAATTAAGTACACACCAGTTTTATTTAATTTTATTTTTGTTCAGATGTATTTTTTTGGTAATTTTTACAGTGGCAGATTCTTTCTTGAAATGGGGATTGAACAAGGCATATTTAAGAATCTGTTACATAAAATTTTAACACTTTTATTAACTTTTGGAATATCCCGTAGAGTAATCTTATTAGTTGACCAGTCACACTCAGGATGGTCCTCTCTTGATAACACTTCACAGTTGCACTTATCTTGTTTCTACGTTATTAATGAGTTGATACCATGTGCTATGTGTATAACTTTTTATTTAATATGTATATAAATATTCCATTTGTCCACTTTTAAAGGTATCATTTTTTCATTTTCGGCGTCCACCCTTAAGGGTCTCATTTCCTTTCTTATACATATGAGACTCACACCCACCCACTAATACAACTAAAAGATGAGACTCACACCTACACTAATACAACTACCCACTACACATTAAATAATAATACTTCTTAATCCACGTACAAAAAACAAATGACACCCTTAAAGGCAGACTGAGGGAGTATTTTTTAATAATTATATTTTTTTCACACTTAATTTTTCATTAAAAAAATAGAATCCATATGTGTATACCTTTTATTTCAATAGTGTATACATGTTTTTTAATAATTGTATATTTTTTACACTCAATGTTTCATTAAAAAAACTAACAAAAAAAAATCACTAACAAAGTGTATACATTTTTGTTCATAATTATATATTGTATATTTTTATTCATAATTGTATACATTTTAAAAAAATGAGTACACCATGTCTTGAAATGCATGTATTAATATATCATGTTACCTAAATAATGAATCAATATTTACGGCTAATAAAGTTTATGTGACTAACAAGAAGTGAGCATTAAAATTTCCTCTAATTTTTTTTATGGGTATTGTTAAATGCTCACCCATTTTTATTAAATACACACCTTTTATTAAATACACATCCATTTTAATATTTTATTTTTTAATTTTATTATATACACACCCACAAAAATTTCAAAATTACCCTTCTAAAATCAACCCTCGATAATTCTTACCGCAACATCCTCCTCTGTTCAACATTTCCTCTCTCCAGTTTCTCAATATCTCTCTGCAAATTCTCCAGTTTACCGGCCAGCAAACATTGGCCTCTGTCCACGTCTAACCATGGTAGACTTTAGCGACAACCATTTCACATGCACAGATCTTAAATCATTTTAATGTCTGGAAGAATTAAGTCAGATTCTTAAGTTTATACAGCAATCTCATCAATGGAGATTTGCCTCAGTGGATTAATCAAACCCTTGAGTACCTGGATTTCTCCGACAATGGCGTCGCTGAATCCCTCCCCACATCAATGGGAAACATGATATCATTAAAGTTTCTTAGCATATAGAACAATGAGTTAATTGGACCAATTCCCAACAGTGATCAAGTTGAGAGGAAATAGGTTCAACGGCAGCATACCAGAAATGAGTTAACAGGTATTATTTTTAATTATATAATGATAGAGTGTATTTAATAAAAAAGGGTGTATATTTAGTGGAACCCTTTTTTATTTGTTTCAAGGAGTATGGTAATGCGATAACCCACCTGATTCCCTCCAGATTTATTTTCATCAAACTCCCCTCCAGATTTAATTTCATCAAACTCCTTTTTTTCTTTTTTATTAAGGAGCTCAGAAGATGGATTAGCCCATATAATTACAATTAAGGAGCTTAGAAGCTAGATCAGCCCATATAATGACATTCGTTTTGGAAACCATTTTGGCTCAAATTTTAGCATCATAAAAAATTTTGGTGCTTGTTTGTAGGTTGAAAATCAAACCAAACTAATTGGTATTCAACTTGAAATTGTTCGAGAAAAGTTTATTTGAGCTCGATTTGATAAAAATATCAAACAATTTTAAACAGACTTTCATGTTCGATGAAATTAAATGCTCGACTTGAGCTCAATTAATAAAAATTAGCTCGATAAAAGCTTATTTAGGCTCGGCTTTATTGCTTATCAGATAAACTCAAATATATATTTTAAAGCTCGATAATATTTCAAACAAACTTAATAACTCTTTGTTCGGCTCGACTCAACTCATTTAAACATACTTATTTGCCTAAATTAAATTAAATTTATTTTTTAAAATTATTTAAATAAATAAATAAATTGATGAATGAATCTTGCATGTGTAACCAAACATTTTGTCATAGTATGTAATCTGTCATGCCATCATCAAGTAACAATGGAATTGTATCAATTTTATACAGTTTGTTAAACTACCTTCCCAAAATCATTAACATGTTCGTCCATTTCAAGCAAAATAATCTTTTATTGCTAAATCAATTTCTGGTGATCCACTGTCACGTAGAGTTGGAAAGATCCCACAAACAAGTAACCGATATTAGCAAAAATTTAAAAGAGAAATTCAATAAGATGTTCTGTAAAATTCTTTTATGTCCCAACTTTGGAGGTAATTTTTTTTAATGTGGAGATGACCAAAAGATGCTTACATTTAACCAAAATCGAGTCACACCCGCAAATACAATTTATAGCTGAGTCACATCCCAACCGACCCACTAACAATTCAATTGAGTCATAAATTTATCTCGCATTGAATCATATGTTTAAGTTCAATTACGACTTAGTTAAATACAAATATATGACTGTATAATTGAGTCATATATTTGTACACAATTGAGTCACAAACATATATAATCAAGTCATTAAGTCAAAAATAGTCACCTTTATACAAACACTTTTTCTAATTGAGTCGATTTATGAATATAGAGAGTAAACTTAAAAAACTTAAAATATAGAGTATTTTCTTTTAAGCCTAAATATTGTGCACATCCAGTAGTGATATTACTATTTTACCTCTAATGCTTAATCTTTGTCTTTAAAGTTCATTGCTGGGGGTTTGGGATTTTATCGTCTAACCCTTCCAATTAAATGGAGCAATCCAATAGAAATCCGTTGCAAATAGACTAAAATGACCTTATTTAAAATTTATAGTTTAACAATAGTAGCATTAAATAGCAATGATTTAAGTAGAATGACTGCTATTAAAGATCAAAATTTTAATGGCATTAAATATGTCTTTCTTAATAGGTGTGAAAATAAATTGATTTTATTTTAGCAGAACTAATGGAATACAAAGATGAGTTGTCACATTAAATTGAGGCTCGAAATCCCTATTCTACTCTACATTTCTATATTTCATTAATATTCCATAACATAAAAAATACACCCTACAAATAACTAATAAATGAGCTATAAAAAATACACCCTACAAATAACCAATAAACGAGCTGTTCGAGAGTTCAGCTCGGCTCGACTCGATTCGTTACTACTCGAACTCGAATTCGAGCTCGCCTTATACTCGTTTCCTTAATGAGTCGAGCTCAACTCGACTCAATAAGGCTCGATTATTTTAATAATGATTATAATTAATAATAATAATAATAAATATTATTTAATTATAATTTTATTTAATAATATAATGAATATTAAATTAAATAATAAATATAAGACATATTCATCTCGATAAACTCGACTCGATTTGCTTAACGAGCCTAATCGAGCTCGACTCAGCTCAAAAATTACTCGAGCGAGCTCGTTCTTAGGCTCGTTTCCTTAACGATCCGAGCTCGAGCTCGACTCGATAACTACTCGGGCGCTCGAATAGCAGCTCTAATCCCATCCATACAAATTAAATATTTATGACTTCTCATGAGCTCAGAAAACAAAATCTCACAATCCCACATTCTCCAGCACTATTTCAATTACAAGAAGCCAACCCTTTCCCCTCTACTTGATAAAATTCAGGATATGGTAATAAAAAACAGGATCTTGGGGCTGGATAGGGTGTACTTCAGGTTGCATTGTATTAATGTTAATGACAATTAGGCAAATAGTTGTTGCAATGAGTTGAAAATGCTAAAGTGCATTTGTAGGTACTACTATTGATAATGATGTTGGATAAAACATGATTCCAAACTCTATTATACCAACTTTTCTGGATTCGTATTTTGCATATCCGTATTTGAGTTGATATGACCTATTTTTATTTAATCTTGAACGAATTAAAGATGAAAACTTAAGGAAAAAATGTAATAAACCCTAATGATAAAAAATCAACCATAAGGGTAAAATAGTAACTCCGCACATTCAGGTTGAATCATTTAATCTTGAATGAATTCAAGACAGCATTGATCCAAAATCCCCAAATGCCAGCATAGACTATAGATCATGATCAAATAACCTAAATCAGAAAAAAATACATGAACAAGATCAGATCAATTGCATCAACCACAGAGAAAGTAAACCCTTAATCATCAACCCAATTTCAAATCCAGAAAGCATTACACAACGAAGTTCCAAGTCATTCAAACAACCCCAAATACTTCAAGATCAAATCAATTGATTCGATCAAACATCAGTCGAAATGCATCATAATAAGAAAAAAAAAACTTGAGAAAAATCAAATAACGGGATGGAAGCAGTACTAGGCGACCTGGTAGTAGTCTTCACGGATCCTATCGCGATTTACGAAAACGATGGTGTATAGAGCGTAAATAATGCCAGGAACGTAACCCAGAATAGTCAAAAGCAAGCAGATGAAGAACTCCACCTGTCACATAACAAATCAATGGAATTACGAAGACAATCGCGCAAATTAGTTACAGATTAGATCGGAATCGGAGCTTACGGAGCAGCAGCCACTGTGGAGGCAAACACCGAGGGGAGGGAGGAGGACGGCGAGAATGATTTGACAGAGGATTTCGCATCTCGTTGCCATCTTCAACTGTTCTCGATATCGATCCCCTGATTTTCTGCTTCTCTTCGCTAGAGAGAGAGAGAGAGAGAGAGATTGACTTCAAAGCGGTTTGATCACATCCACAGCTGTCGCAACCATGATTTAACATTTATTTGCAATTTAATATTGTAGTATTATTAATATTAGTATTATTTTTAAATATTGTTAATAATTAAAGTATTTTGGCTTAATTATTTAAATAAAGATGATTTTTGTCTTTTGTCTCTTAAAAGTATATTCACATTTTTTACGAAAAGAAATACACACAACTCAATTTTTCTCAAGATTCAAATATATACTCTGTGATGATACAAATACAGTACAACAAAAAGTTTAGATTCAATCATAACTTGAAATACTAGTATATTAATCAACACCAAAGAAAATGGAGTATATATTACTCCCTATAACATATTATTAGTATTTTTTTATTAAAGAAATGAATAGTTGGATACAAAGAGCAGCTTATAACATATTACTTATTTTTGATTAAAGAAATGAATAGTTAGAAAATTTATACAAAGATTAAAGAGCAGCTCAATTATAACATATTAATTTGTTTAAAACTATGTGATATAATGAAAAACCACTACAACTAGAAGAAATCAAGAAAATCATCCTTCTAGAATTTCCTCACTACAGAAACGATGGGAAAACGAGGATATATATACATATATTGCCTGTAAAAACCGAAAACCAAAACGTCCATCAAAACCCTATAAACCGGCCCGAGCTGCGAAGCCTTCACCGGAGCCCTATCAATCGTCCCAAGAGGTTGATCTCGATCGTAGTATAACAAAGAGTGTGCTTCAAAGATAAACCATACACATGCATTTGAGACAAGGGTGAATGCATGTGAGACAAACTCTAGCTCTTTATAAAGAATAGCACGTTTACTAAATCGATTCATCTTCGTCTATACACCAAAACAAGCAAATCGAAACAAACTTAGGGAAATGCTAACAGATAATTAAAAACTAGATACCACTATTATGAAGAAATGCACAAAACTAGACATCTATAAAGGCAAGGGAGAGTTGTTGCCTGAGAGCTTGACTATAGATTAACATGCTTCAAACCCTCAAAGCAACGGGGTCAAGCCACGAAATTTTTCTCTTCCCCACACGAGAAGGACCTTCCCCAGCATTTCTACATACGGACAGCATTAGATCATTCTGCATCTCCTCTTTTGGATGTCTCATTAAACTTCTCTTGGCTTCCTCGTAATTAACTGCTTCACTGTTGCTATGAAAATCCTCATCTCCTGTCTGTTGAATGCAAGAAAATGATTGGAATTTAGATAGAAAAGGAAAAATGAAAATTTGAAGTCCAATCTAAGTAAGAATTTAAAACTTACCGAGACTTCATTCAAGTCAAAAATAGGAGGCCGAGTGGGCAAAGATGCTTCTTTCACACTAGAGCTATTATCCTGGTTCAAATCAAAAGCAAGGAATGTATTCCTCAAAGCTGCTTCCTTCGTATGCAGTCTTTCCTTTTGGTTCAAGTCGAGAAGTGGAGCTGTGTTACGTACTAAAGTTTTTCTCCGCATATCTATTCTACCTTTGTGATTTAAATCAGGATTCAGAGTCAAGCTTTCTTGCATAGCTTCTTTCCCACCATGTAAGAGTTTCCTATGTTGCTGATTGATTGGCGATGCACCATTTGGTGCAACTTCTTTTTTGATGTACTGTTTCTTCTTCTTCGCTTTAGCTCCGGTGATAGGGGGTAACACATGCTGAGTGGTGACATCTTTTCTACACAATTCCTTCATGTTCTTAGTGTGCTTGAGTACTGATTTTTCTTTATGGAAAGAATCTACACTCTTCATTTTCATGAAATATTCATATCTTCTTCGCAAGAACCTGTGGATAACAATGAGATTATTAGGAAAACAAGAATCAATCGGGCGAACAGAAGACATCACTCTCTCTTTGAATTTTCTTTTATAAATCAATGAATTTACATGTAGAAACCTTTTACTATATTTACGGAAGTCAAATATATTTACAGAGTTGGTTATAATAATACAGTTGCATATAATCTTGTGATCACCTCTATCATTAATATACAAGTGCATATAACCACAAATTATACAAACTTAATCAAGAATCATAATAATACGACTGACCCAAATTGCTAATGATAAAATCACTAAAATGCGCAATCGATAAATAAACCAAGGAGAACTACCATACCCGACAAAGACCATATGCTGACATGGTTACACTTTGCAACAAAGCTACCATCTAAACATAAGAGCAACTTCCCCACATTTTATAAATTAATAACAATAAAGGCAACAATGGATTATAGCATGAAATCATCACTCTTTAAGAAATTTAAGATCAGAATTCAATGCATACCGAGCTTCGGCAGCAAGCATCAGCTTCCTCTGTTTTCCAGCCTCTAATTTGCTTCTCATGCCAACAACTTCCTGCGAGATGGAATAGTTTTACATTAGTCTATGAATACAAACCAAGAAATACCTTTAGCAAACTAAAATATTAGGGCAGTAAAATCTGAAGTTTCCAATAATTTTATAGCAATTAGCACATCTTTTAATTGTGTTATAATTATAACTTAATAAGGATCATATTCAAAAATACTCATAATTAATGATAGAGTCTAATCATACATCACACAGCCTTAGTAAACCTAAACCTTCCGAGAGAAAATCAAATCAAATAGATCTAACAAAATAAACCCTAAACATGATTCCAAATTAAAATTGGAAGAAAAAATTGCTGGATTTCAACTCTTGAATAGAACTCAAACTACTGAGGTAAATAACAGCAGAAAAGGGAACAACTGGCCAGCTAAGCAATTCCAAAACCATTAAAAAAAAAAGGGCTTCAGAAAACTGAAACTTTAGGTCAATTTTCCCCAATTCATTGGGGAAACACAGCACTAAAAACCAATACAATCAAACATAAGAGGAAAAAAAAAAAAAAAGTTCTCCAAATCCACGAAGGATCTCGAGAGATCAATCTATACAAAACAGTCAAATCCATCAAAGAAATTAATTGAAAATCAATTCAACAAACCGATTATCAAACAAAATCTCAGATCCCCAAATCACAAAATTGAAAAAAAAAATCAATAACCTACGGCAGAAGAAAATACCTTCTGCAATTCTTGGAAATCTTGCATGAGAGACTGGTGCCTCAACCTGGCCTTAGCATCCTCATACCCACCAACCCCATAGGAAGGGGTTGATTCCAAACCCACAGTTTTACTCTTCTTTGGCATCAGATCACAAATCAAGAGAAGCCCTACTCGCAAAAAGCAGAGATCTCGCAGAAGATGAGAAGATATCTACGGATACGTGTGAACGCGTGAAGAGATAGGATAAGAGGACAAGAGAATGAATGAATATATGGTGATAGATATGAACACGGAAGAGAGATGGGCAGGCAATAAAGAAAGGGGCTGTGTTGTATATGAAGATAAAGAAAAGATATAATAGGGATGTAGAGAGGGCGGAAAAAGAGAGAGAAATTGATGGGGGGGTTGGGGGGTGAGGTGGGGTTGGGGGGAAGAGGGAAGGATCTTTCTTTGCTTTCCTGTTTTTCTCTGTGGAAAAACACTGACCAAGGCAAAGCCCGAAAAAGCTCACATAATTCGGGCTTAATTAAAAACATTATAGTTGTTTGGAGAGACAGTGAAGTTGATGAAGATGGGGGTATTTTTTTGGTGGGGGGGTTTTGCAGAAGGGCATTTCTGGCACATGAAGATCTGCTTTTTTGGTGTGGTGCGTGAAGATTGATTATCCCTCTCCCCCCACCCCCCTTTTTCTCTAGAATACTTCCCTCCATTTCCTTCTTTCTTTCTGCTGAGTATACGAATAAGACGTAGGGGAGTGATGCGTGGAGGAGAGAGAAAGATCGAGTTTTAGAGAGAGAAAAGATGGGAATGCGTGGAGACATCGAGAGAAGGGCAAGAGTCCTCCCACTGATTTTAGAGAGAGACTGCACAAGATTGATGATGGGAATGTGCTGAAAAAAGTATGATGAGAGAGAAAGTATGATGAGAGAGAAACAAGAGAGCTGTTTCTTGAAGTTGTTGGTAGTACCCTTATTTTTAGGCACCGGTCTTCTGCTGGCTGCTTTGATGGTGATACCCTCCCTATTTTAATGACTCATTGGACCCATCAGTGGTGGAATTCCATTTATGCCCTCGCTGGATCTACATCATTCTTTCCTCAAAGGTAATTTCTGAGTTTGAATTGAACGTCAAGATCCGCAGGAAACATTACCATGTAGATCCAACACAAGTTTAACCGTAAATCCTTTTTATAAGCCACTTAAAACACGTCCTATGATTTACCTTCTTCATTAATTTTCGAGGAGCGGACATAGGAAAGCATGGGGTACACCAATTACACCTAACTTTCTGGAATTTTGTACACCATCTCCACCATACTAGTTTGCTGTCAAAAAACCAAAAGTTGAACATAGGTTTGACCCCATCCCCACCCTAAAGTACCCACCCACCCATTCACCCATTTATGACCATAGAATGACCTTGAAAGAAAGAGCTGGTCATATACATTTTCCACGAATGCTTATAATTTGTTTTCCTTTTTTATAAATAAAATTCACTCAAAATAATTAATGTTTATAATTTTTTTTTAATAAATAAAATTCACACAAAACAATTACTAATATAATTGTACATTAAAATATTACTTCATCCGTTTTATTTCAAATGTCACACTTTTCATTTTTGATGTCCCACAAAAGTTTTCACATTTTCAAAAAAACAAAAAGTAAAAAACAATCACCCTTCCCCATACACTTTATTTTAAAAAAAAAACATCTCTACCTAACATACTTTATCATTTATTTATTACTAAAAATATCATTATACCCCTAAAAGTTATCACTTTCTTAATCTCCGTGCCGAAATTGAGAGTACAATCTTTTATGGAACAGAAGAAATATATTTTAACTTGTCATACATTAAAACATTATACTCATTTCTTAATTTCTATATACAAAAGAAAAATTAAAATAGCTTGGAAGGAATACTAACACCATTCTGATTGACGATTTTTCCCAGAGATAATGCAACATCGAAAAAGTCAAGATCCGTCGAGGAGTGCTCGAGTAGGGCATAATATCTAGCTGCACGATTGATAATTTCATCGATTTTCACGCCGACTCCGAACATCTAACTCATATTCTTTCGGCAGATTACTTTCCGATTGATAGGCATCTATAAAAGGATTCTTATTGTGTAAAATGGATTGATTATGAAAATTAGTGGAGGGGGAAGTAAAATATAGCATATAGAAAATAAATTAACGTATAAATGTGAATTTCTACCTATTCTAACTAATTGATATATAAAGGGGTAATTAAGACTTTTTAATAAGTATTTTTGTAGTGGATAATAATAAAATATATAATTTGTATCTACTAGTAATATTAATATATATTTTGTACTAATTAGTAATAAATCCTATATTAAATTATGTTTTTTAAATGATTATAAATTGATTCACTAAAATAAAAAGTGAAGTTCATTAATTATGATTTAAATATAATTAAAAGTAATTTAAATATAATTACTCCCTCAGTCCCATCAAAAAATGATTTTTCGCTTTTTAGCACATAGATTAAGGAGTATTATTATTTAATGTGTAATGGGTAGTTGTATTAGTGTGAGTATGGACCCCATATTTTAATTGTAGATTGAGGCTTGCGTGCGTCCGTGCGCCTTTAGAATTAGTATTATGGATAAGGGTACATTATTTTGTTCTAAAGGGTATACACTTTAATTAATAAGGGTACACCATTTTGTTCTAAAGAGTATACATTTTTCATTAATATTTTTTTATTTTTCTTCAGAAAATAAATGGTACACATTTTTATACTAAAGGGTATACAATTTAACACGAAATTCTAAAGGCACACGGAGTGTGCCCCCGTGCGCCCTCCGTGCACTCGAGCACACACAAGTTTTTGCCTTAATTGTATTAGAGGGGGGTGTGAGTCTCATGTATGTAAAAAAAGAAATGTAACCCTTTGAGTGAGATTCCCAAAATAGCAAAAAGACCCTCTTTTTTGACGGGATGGATGGAGTAATTAAAATTATACTTTAATGAATTACATATCATCTTTTAGTAGATAAAAAGTCTCCAATGAGACAGTTTTTGTGGGAGATAGATTGTAAGACGTGCTAAAGTATGATTGTTATATAGATAAAACTTATTTATTGATAGTTAAAATATATTTTTTTATAGAATATGATGAATAAAGAATAAAATTATGATTTTTTTGTGTATTATAATATAATTCACTATAATATATTTTATCTATACAATAAGGTAATAATGAGTTGATCCGTCTCGCAATTCATTTATTCTCACATTATATTCCCCTCTCAAGAACAGCAGAGGTCCCATTACTTTAACAAATTATCTATAAAAAAAATCATATTTTAATAATTAATAGATTTATTTTATGAATTGTCTCATATTAATTAATTAATGAGTTTATTACTTTCAGATATACACTTTTAAACTTATTTTCTATAAGATACATTAAACAATAAAAAATATAATAAGATACACAATTTAATAGATAAAGATACAAAATTACCCTCACCTAAATCTAACATTTAATTCTCTCTCTCTCCTATCCTTCAAGCAGTCACCTAACCACCAAAAAAAAAAATTTCACCGTTTCTCTATCTAAAATTTCCTTCCCCTCTCTCACAGATCAACGTCCATGGCTTTAGAGCGGATAGTTCTTGGCTACGCCGCCGGCGCCGAAGCAATAATGCTCCTATTTCTCACCCTCTTAGGTCTTGATGCGATCCGAAAGGGCCTGATAACTGTGACCCACGATATTTTTTCATTCAATTCGTTCAATTATCTGTCGATTGATCCTTTCCCCCCCACAATCTGTTGATTTCGAGAACTTCTAGGTTTTCATTGTAAATTCTCCGATCTGTTAAATTTATTCATCTAATTCTTTTTTAAAATTTGATTCCGCTATTTACGGTCTCTACGTTCTATTTCCCCTCTATTAATATTTATTGAAACTGTGATTTCGTTCGGAGATCTTTCGGGATCTAGGGTTTGCATATTCGGTGGCTCCTTCATCCTTGGGTCTGTGAATTCTTTTAGGATTTTGGTACGTCTCTCTCTGAATTGAACTTTGGTATTTTTGGTTTGTTCTTTATATTTGGATTTGTGAATCTAGGGTTAGGTTTATTTTTTTTGGGTATGAAATTAGGATGTTCTTGTTCCGTTGTATTCGTCACGCTTTTAGTATTTGGGATGTATTCAGCTGTTGCTCTTGATTTGGATGGCGCAATTAATTAATATTAAGACTCCCCTGTTTTCGTTGTTTGAAGCCCCTATTCGTTCTGTTACCATTGATTTTTCTGCTCCACAATTTGGTAGGAGTTATCTGTTTTGTGGTTTCCTGTTAGTGGAACTCATGGCTCAATGGATCGAATTTTGGTTGAATTAGTCATGATTGAGCTCTTGCTGTTCCATTTTTATAATCTTGGTTTGAGTAAACTCATCTCTAGATTTGAACACTTACAGTTTTTTTGTGATTGCTGCCATTCTTTAGGCCACCAAGACTTAACCTGCTGCAAGATGGTAGGAGAAGCATGTTCTACTGTTGCTGCAATAGTGCTCTGGATTTTTTGGTCTGGAGTGCTTTTGGTTTTTTTATTGCTTTAAGGCGTTGCCAGCGGCTGATGATCAGCAGCTTCAAGCCGTTTGTATTCTCATTTAGGGGACGCTTTGTAAAGTAGCTATTATCAAACCTCTCTCTGAATAATTTAGAAGAAGCCTTGTGCCCACTATTGTTGACCATTGTTGACTATTTTTGTTATTGGTAGCTTTGACCATTATATAGTCTTCGGGCTTATCATTTATGCCAACCTCAAGATTGATAGGAGAATTAAATGAGTTAGGCTTAGTTTTCAAAGGCCATGTAAATTGAATAATAAAGCATCTTCTAAATTACCAGACGAAGAAAATAACATCTACTCCGTATTTTTTTTTAAAGAGTGAGGCTCTGTGCGTCTTTACAATTTTTGTGTTCCTTTTTAATTTAAGCTCCTAGAAATATATATATTTAAATAGAATTGGAGGGGGAGGGTTGTGTTCACATGGGAACATAGAGTATCCCTCTATGTCCCCGGAGGCGCAGAAGCTTTTGCCATCTTTAAATTCTTCGTGAGTCTTGCCTTATATTAATTTATTTAAATTAGCATTTCTTGGATGTTCTTTTTAACTATGACTCGTTCTAGGAGGAAAAGAAAATGTTCCTTATTAAAGATTACTTGGTTTCTTTCATTTTTTTGTTGGGAAAAGAAAAAATGTGTAAAAATAAAGTGTTCAAAATTAAATTGTGCAAAATGAGAAAAAAAATTGTGCAAAATTTTTCAAAGCAAAATGTGAAAAAATAAAAATAAAAAATGTGCAAAAACAAAATTGTGCAAAATCAAATTGTGCAAACAAATATGAGTATTTTTGGTATCACAATCATAATTGTGTAGTATATTAGTGCTTTAAGTCATGTAGTTTATAACAATTATGCATTATTTTATGAATGCAATAGTAAATGACCCTTAATTAATTTATAAGAGACTCTATATTCATTATTTGGAAAAGTAAAATAGTCAACAAATTTTTTCATTCGATTTTCTATTCGATAATATCCGATTATCATACATAATTTGATGTAATTACATTGATTAAATTATAAATTCATGATATTTAATTCGTTTTTGTACGGTGTGATTATCAGTAATTGAAAAAAAAAAATGAAACCTGGAAAAAACAGTAGTATTCACGTTGATATTACAGTTGACCCAAAAATAAAACAAAATGGAGTAGTAAAATAATTAAATCTGAAAAAAATATTTATTGTAATACTATTAATTTACAAACAAATTGCAAGTTGACTGTCTCAGCTACTACTCTATCCACTCCTTCCCACTCTGTAACCGTTAAGTGCGTGTTTCTGTGTGAAAATGGCGCCGACCACTGCTCTCACCTCTCAAATTCCCAAGCCCTTGCCGACGTCTGCCTTTTCATGTAATCTCTTCGCTTTCTCCGTGAACTTGCTTTTTTATTCGTATGATGTTATTTTAAGCAAATGAGTAGAAGCATTTGTTTCTAATAATTAAGGCATTTATTATTATTATATTTTTGGTTCGGATTTATCAGTGGTTCTATGAATTGTCATGTGCTGTTGATTATCCTCTGATGAGCTTAACATTACTTTTTTTTTTTTATTTTTATTTTTTTATATGATTAGAGTAATTGGTAAATCAGTTGATTTATTGATGTTAATTGTTTGTATTCCCAGTTCCCCTCTTTTCTTTTGATGCTTTATGCTTATTGGAGAGTTGTTGGAATTTCACATATTCTAGAAATGTGATTTACTTATCCGTTCTTTTGTTTTGCGTACAAATTACAACATTCTTGAATTGGAAATATCATTCAAAAGATTAGTTAGTAATGTTAGTCTAGAATTATCAAGAAGATGCATGAATGGAAGACTAAACCATGGAGAATGGATTCAAAGCTGGGAATATGGAGTAAAAAGTCTTGGAAGTGTCAAGTTAACAATTATTCTCGAATGATCCTTTCTATTCTTCTACTCTAGAATCATCCATTGATCACTCTCTATAGTGATCAGGTCTGTACTCTTGAAAAACTCAAAGTAAAAGAAATGAGTGAACTCTAGCTACTCTGCCAAAATTCCTAGCAATCAAAATTACTTTCCTTACCTACTATAGCATCCGCATCCGACAAATATGTGGCAACTCGTGTAGGTTGTAAATTAAAAACAGTAAAGAATTTGATAGGTCTTGTTTATGGGTGGTGATCATGCTTCAGACAGTTTTGTTTTTTGAATGAAGAGAGTGCAAAATACAGCTTGACAAGCACTTCCTTTTTTTTTTTGCTTGAAAATCTCAATGCTGGTATTGCAGATTTTGGCCTGGAACGTGGTTCAGTTTTTTGGTATGAGCTCATTGTATTAGTTGGTTCATTTGTATTGTGGTCCTTAATTTTTTTTTTTTTTTGCGACTTACAACTTTATTATCTGCCTCAGACATTAGTTTTCCTTCAATTAGTCTTTGGCTTGATAGATTCTTAGCTTTTGGATGTAAAAAGATATATCTGGTGTTGTAAAAATGTTTTAAGCTCATATTCCTTCACATTAATTTTTCTGTGCTGAGCCTCTTGATTTATGAGTTCAGCACGTTTAGTCATCATCGTACATATGCAATGGCGCCATAGGAAATTGCTTTTGTACTTTGAACACCATTGGGACTGAGGTCTTTATGGTTCTAAGCTTACTTGTATTAACATTTCCAGTGCTTATGTTTTCATGTTTTCTTCTTCAGATAGATTAAACACCATCACTACTCCAGTAGACACCTCTTCTCAATCTAGATATCAGAAGTTCATGGGAAGACAGAGTACACTTCAAATTTGCAGCTTATTTGGTGGAAAGAAAGATGATGGTGAAAATGGCAACAACAATTCCAAGGCAAGTGTTCTCGCTGCCATGGTGGCGGTCATTATGCGGATGCTTTTAACGTAATCTATTTGACGTCAGTCTCTATTTTAATGTTTTTGTCATCCTGTATCATGAAATATCAAATACGTCCCTTGTGATTTTCTGTACATCTGGTCTGTTGTAGTATGTCAGGGCATTGATCTCAGAACACGGGTCGCATCCAGAAAATCGTGGGCCTATAAGACCGTTCTTAAGCCTTAGAAGATGCCTGGTTTTTTTCTTTGATACTTCAATTGTGCATGTGGCTCTATAAATGCTATACTGATCTATTTCACCAAGTTCATTTCCTAAGGCATAGTTCATAGCAGCATTACATTTCGTAGAAGATTTTGATCCGAAATTGCATGATGCCTTTATTTGCTTATATGTGTGATCTGAAATCATAGAGTGACTCCACCAATATTCCACTTGCCCGACGCTGTCATAATAGTTGTCTATGACTGCATTTCCCACCTGCATACGAATTTGGATTATTCATTAAAGTTAATTCAGCCTGAACTCATTATAAACAGTAGCTTACAATGAATCCTTTAAGATTGGTGATCTGCTTCGGAGACTTCTTGTTATGATCATATATTTTCTTTGCCAACTGGGGGACGTAGTGGCCTGTTGAGACAGGATATCTGATGTGGTTAGATAAATTGAGACAGACGGTATGACCATCCTAGACTACTTAAGTAGGTATGTTGGATTCTCTTTTTACCTGCATAACTCCCTCCGGAAATGTAAAAGTCTCTTGTCTTTGTATTGTGGGAATCTTTTTATCCATCTTAGGATGAAAACTAGAGCATCATGAGCTGAAACCAATATTGATTATTTTTGTATGTTTACTAGAGAAATACATGGATGATTCACATATTCACACAATACCTGTTTTCTTGTCCCCGAAATTCTTGAGATCTGAAGTCGTGTTTGTGTACGAGAAACCAAGGCGATTCAAGAAACAGAATGTTTGCCACTGCAAGAATAGAAAGCTCATCATCATTGCAGGTATGTCCTTTTAAGTTAATCCTTCTACATTTTAGAACTGTTCTAAATTAGTAGTAAATGCTTAATGTTGGTTCAAAACTACGTGCTAGAAATCATGCTGGATGAAGAATGTACTATGTTTTGCTTCGTATGGATCGTTTTCTAGTATCTCTATTCCACGAGTATTCGTTGAGATAGAGTGAGGAACCAGTTTCGTTGATCCTGAATGGCCCTAATTCCTCAGATGCTCCATATGCCACTGATGAACATCCAGGTCCTGCGAATTCAATTTATAAAATTTTGAGTTTATAAATATACAATAATTCATAATTAAATAAATTTGACAGTATGATCCATGTTGCATAAGTTGCAATTTTAACACAAATATGGTACATAAATAGATATGGCATATGATCATCTACTAAAAGAAATGGAGTAACATTTTACTTATTATTTCATGATCATTATTATGAATTGATAATGAGATTACAAATAACTTCCTCTAAAAGTGAAATACAATCCTCTTAATACCAACATGAAAAACACTCTTCATGTGAAAAAAACATGACAAAGTTTTGTTATTCTTTAAGGAATTAATTAATTATTATAATAAAATAAAAGTAATAATAATGATATAAAACAGACCTCCATTAAGCCAAAGAACAAGAGGCTTTGTGTGTGCATTAGTAGTGGCCTCTGTTAGCCAGTAAAACAGGGCACGCCCGTGTCTTCGGGCGACGGTGACATAACCGGAATATTGCTGGAATGTCACCGGCGGCTGCCCCGGAAGTGCCGATATACGGTCCAATTTCTGCTGCTCCGGCAGTGCAAGAATGGTGGTAGCTGACAAAGAAAAGATGAAGCATAACACAATAAGGCTTTGAAATTCCATTAGTATTTTCCTCCCTTAGAACAAATTGTGCTTGTTCAAGACTTTGTGGTCTTATGATATCGGCGACGTGCATGGTTTATTTATAGTGATTCAAAATTTGAAATTGTTTTTCAAATTAATAATTACGTAATGACTCATTATATGTGGAGGCATAATTTTGGGGTTTACTTGCAGACAATGATTTGGGGATTGATTAATTGGTTAGGATTCTAATATGATTATTAATTGATAAATTCAAATTCATATTCAAATTAATGCTAAAATAGAATGGTTTAAGAATCAAAATTTAAAAAATCACAATAATTATTCAAACAAGAATATTTATCTATCTATATATAGTAGTACAGATTTCCATGGATAAATATAATTAAATTAAGGTAATTTTGGGGTTTATATATAAGATGAATTTAAGGTATAATTATAATTTTACATTTTGTTTTTAATATTTTTAAATTAAATTTATATTCAAGAGTTAGAATAATTAACTTAAAATAATGGTTCAAAATCATACTCTTAAATTAAACTAGTAATTTTTTTTTCTTTCTTTAATGAGTAGGTTTCTAAAGACTAAATAAACACAATTAGTATATTAAAGATAAGGATATATATTCATCATAATATATCATATTCTCACGGTTGAAGATCCTAACTAAGTAATCCAACAAATTACTCTAAGAATTCACAATCAATTCTAAGTTTGAAAACAAGAAAAATGATCACATATGATAACAACTATGAAAGTGTGTGTGTGTGTGTGTGTGTGATTGAATGAAGAAGAAAGGGTTTATAGTGGTTCAACTTGTTTTCACAAGCCTATGTCTACTGTGAGAGAGAGATCTATTATTGATTGGAGAGAATGAATGTGTTACAATGAGCTCATGCATAGATTACATCATTAAATACACTCTATGCATGTACAACAAAGTTACAGGACCAACTTCAAGTAATCAACTTCTAGCTGGATTTCCAAGTGGCTAAAACGAATCTTTTCGGTTGTAACCGACTTCATCACACAGCCTGCGTGAAGAGCTACTTATCCATGTGTGGAACCTTCTAGATATCACACGCATGCCACCTGTACATCAGTCACAAACTGCCCTGGTCCCCACTTGTTAACATGGTATCGAATTGTTGCTGATTTGAGCTGATTCAAGTTATCTATTGTTGCTGCATCCGTTTCACACATACACCAGCACCAGTCTTGACCTTGAACACACACTCATCACTTCCTAGTGTTGATCAAGCACTAGTATGTAGTTTTCATCACAATTCTCCACCTAAAACTTCATACTCAATCATCACCAATCACTCCTTCACTCCACTGTTTTATCAAGACAACAAACTTGTACTCTGCTTTTATGAGAGCAGCTGAACTCTCCACTGATATGTTCAGCACACATTAATAAGACTCTTGCATAATTCAAACTTTGAACTAGGCAAGACCTTAGTGAGAAAATCAGCTGGATTCTTTGCTGTTTCAACCTTCATAACAACAACCTTTCCTCCTTCAATTAAGTCTCTAACAAAATACATCCTTACATCTATGTACTTTGTCCTTTCATGATAACCCTGATATCTTGACAAGTGTATAGCATTAGAGTTGTCACAATGCACCAATACTGACTCTTGTAACACCCCAAACTCAGACAGAATTCCCTGCAACCACAAGCCCTCTTTCACTGCCTCTGTCAGTTGTAGACAATGCAACCACTGACTGATGTGTTGATCTCCAATTTATAGCTGTACCAAATAAACAGAATACATAACCTGATAGTGACTTCCTTGTGTCTAAATTTGCAGCATAATCAGCACCTACATAACCTGCAAGAAAATCAATGTTAGAAGTAAACTTATTGAAATGCAAACATGTTGTTAAGCTGCCTCTGATGTATCTCTGAATCCACTTAACAGCCTCCCAGTGATGTATCTCTGAATCCACTTAACAGCCTCCCAGTGATATTTCCCTAGATTCCCCATAAACCTGCTCACCAAACTTATTGCATGAGCTAAGTCTGGCCTGCAGCACACCATTGCATACATGAGACTGCCAACTGCATTAGCATAAGGAACCCTTTCCATCTCTGATACTTTTTCACTTATTCTAGCTGACTGCTGAGCTGACAGACCCAACCCTTGCTTCACAGGAGTAGTAACAACATTGCTTTGATCCATATTATACCTCTTGAGCACTTTCTCTAAGTATGAACTCTGATGTAATACTATAGAACCAGCTAATCTGTCCCTCTTGATCTCCATTCCCAACATAACAGTAGCTTCACCCAAATCCTTCATATCAAACTCTGACTTCAACATCTCCTTCACAACTGTGATCCCTTTCATAGACTTGCAAGCAATTAAGATGTCATCAACATATAATAACAAGAAAATATACCACTCACTGTCTTGTTTAATGTATACACAACTGTCAAACTTGTTTCTCTCAAAACCACACTTGACAATGTACTCATCAAATCTGAGATACCATCTCCTAGGATTTTGTTTCAATCCATATAGTGACTTCAGAAGTAAACAAGCCTTAGTAGTTGAGTTTTGAATTGAAACTCCCTCTGGAACTGTCATATAGATCTTCTCCTCCAAATTTCCATGAAGAAAAGCTGTAGTCACATCCATCTGATGCAATTCCAAATTAAACTGAGTAACTAATGCCAACAATATCCTAATGGAACAATGTTTCACAACTGGAGAGAATATCTCTGTATAATCAATGTCTTCCCTTTGAGAAAAACCCTGACAACTAATCTTGCTTTAAACCTGATTCCATCAGTCCTTTCTGGTGAGGCCTTTTTCTTGTAAATCCATTTACAGCTCACTAACTTCTGATCCTTTGGTCTCTGAACAATTCTCCAGGTCTGATTCTTCTCTAATGAAAACATATCTTCTTGCATAGCAGCACTCCACCTTGCACTATCCTTACTGTTCATTGCTTCTTGATAGTTTCTTAGTTCATATGAATCAATATCCTATGCAGAGTACAGTGCAAATGATACAATATCAGTATCTGCAAACCTAGCTGGAGTCTTAATAGACCTCCTCTGTCTATCCCTTGCCAACTGATAGCTGTTGAGCAGTTCATCAGTATTAGATGTGATCTGATCATCTTCAGTTGGTGAACCAGTTCCTTCTTGCACTGTCTCTCCTTCAATTCTTAACTGATCCTTCTGAATCTTGTTCATAAGCTCCACCTCAAGCTCAGCTTCATACTTATTTTGATCTTGAGGTTTCAATGGCATAACAACCTCATTAAAGGTAACATCCCTGCTTATCATAAACTTTTTACCTTCAATGCTCCACAATTTGTAAGCTTTAACACCTTTTGGGTATCCAATCATGACACACTTGATAGCTCTTGGAGCTAGCTTATTAATATGTGCATAAGCTAGACAACCATACTTTGAGCCTAGTGTAATTAGCAGCTTTTCCAGTCCATACTTCCTGAGGTGTTTTGAGTTTAAGAGGTGTTGATGGACACCTATTGATTAGAAAAGCTGTTGTACTAACCAACTCTCCCCAGAAGTCCTTTGAAAGACCAGAACTACTTAATATACACCTTACTCTCTCAAGTAAAATCTGGTTTAACCTCTCTGTAACACCATTTTGTTGTGGTGTACCTGGTACTGTCTTATGTCTCATGATCCCCCTCTCCTTACAAAACTTATTGAACTCATCAGAACAATATTCAAGACCATTATCAGTTCTTAATATCTTAATCTTGTTATTGCAACTATTCTCTACCTCAGTTAACCAATTCTTGAAAGTAATGAAAGCTGCATCCTTAGATTTCAGTATATATATCCATATCTTCCTATTGTAATCATCAATAAATGAGATAAAATACTTGCCTCCTCCTTTTGTTAGTGTTCTTGTAGGTCCCCACAGGTCTGAATGGATATAATCAAGTCTGGATTTGCTTGTATGTTCTCCAATGCCAAACTTCAGCCTCTTAGCTTTGCCAAAGATGTAATCCTCACACTGATCCAGCTTGTCTGTTGATCTGATACTGATAACATTCTGTCTTGACAATTCTTATAATCCTTTCTCACTTATGTGAGCTAGTCTTCCATGCCATAAGTGAATTTCATCACTTCTAGTTGAGACAAGATTCTGTCCAACCACTGTGTGTCTATCAAGAATATACAATCCATTTTTCTGTTTCCTTTCATCACTTCATACTCATCTTTCTCAACAATGAGTACCCCTCCCCTTGATCTAAACTCATAACTTGAAGCATCTAAGATACCTAAGGAAATCAAGTTTCTCTTGAGTTTTAGAATATACCTCACATCTGTCAAAATCCTGGTAACTCCATCATGCATCCTCAATCTGATGGATCCAACACCTCTGATCTGACATGTGTGATCATCCCTTAACAATACTGATCCAGTATTCTGCAACTTGAGATTAGTAAACCAATGCTTCATAGGAGACATATGGAATGTATATCCTGAATCAAGGATCCAATCCATGGATCCTTTTGATGAGCCAACGACCAGTGCCTCAGGATAATCAGCAGCCTGATTCTGATTATTTACAATCTGATTTGCTTGCACTCTTTGTTGTCCATCTTTGTCAGCCTATGTTTTTCTTTTCTTTTCAGCTTTGAACTTGTAGCAGTTCTTCTTGTAATGGTCTGGTTCATGGCAGTGAAAACACTTCCTTCCATCCTTATCTGAGTTTGACTGATCAGTCTTGTTTCCTTGTTTCTTTGAATTAGAATTGCCTTTCTTGTTGTTCTTCTTACCATGATCATTCCTCTTGATCATTAATCCCTCTCCTGATGCTCCATGTTCTTCAGAAACTTTCTGAAACTCCTTTTTCTTCAGAGCAATTTCAACCTCATCAAGACTTATTGTTTCCCTATTTCCAAACAGGAGTGTGTCTTTGAAACTTTCAAAAGATTTTGGAAGAGCTGACAACAATATTGAGGCCTTATCTTCTGTTTCAATTTTAACATTAATATTTCTAGATCATCTAACACCTTATTGAACTCATCAAGCTGCACTAAAACTGATCTATACTCAACCATCTTAAAAGAATATAGTTTCTGCTTTAAGTATAAACGGTTAGCAAGAGATTTTACCATGTATAGATCTTCAAGTTTCTTCCATACAGCTCTTGCAGATGTCTCTCTCTGTACTTCTCTCAAAGCCTTATCACCAAAACATAATACAATAGCACTTAATGCTCTTTCTTGAGTATCAGCTTCTGCAGTGGCTTCTATGACTGTTTGTGCAGCTTCTGCAGTTGTTGCAGGCTTATCCTTGATGGCATCTGCCAATCCTTATTGTACCAAGATGACTCTCATCTTGGTCTTCCACAAACCGAAGTCAGATTTCTCTGTAAACCACTCAATATCAAACTTGGTTGCAACCATGGTGTCAACTTCCTTCAACTGCTTCTTGATTCTTCCTTCTATTGATTGCTGATCTTGTGGCCTAGCTTTCCACAGACGGCGGCACTTTCTCACGGATGAAGATCCTAACTAAGTAATCCAACAAATTACTCTAAGAATTCACAATCAATTCTAAGTTTGAAAACAAGAAAAATGATCACATATGATAACTATGAAAGTGTGTGTGTGATTGAATGAAGAAGAAAGAGTTTATAGTGGTTTAGCTTGTTTTCACAAGCTTACGTCCACTGTGAGAGAAAGTTCTATTATTGATTGGAGAGAATGAAGGTGTTACAATGAGCTCATGCATAGATTACATCATTATATACACTCCATGCATGCACAACAAAGTTACAGGACCAACTTCAAGTAACCAACTTCTAGCTGGATTTCCAAGTGGCTAAAACAAATCTTTTCGGTTGTAACTGACTTCATCACACAGCCTGCGTGAAGAGCTACTCATCCATGTGTGGAACCTTCTAGATATCACACGCATGCCACCTGTATATCAGTCACAAACTGCCCTGGTCCCCACTTGTTAACATGGCATCGAATTGTTGCTGATTTGAGCTGATTCAAGTCATCTGTTGTTGCTGCATCCTTTTCACACATACACCAACAACAGTCTTGACCTTGAGCATGCACTCATCACTTCCTAGTGTTGATCAAACACTAGTATGTAGTTTTCATCACACGTATAATTGCTTCTAGAAAATATCTTACACATAATTAATTGCAAATCACTTTCCATAGTTGTTTTTGATAAAAACTTAGTTGTCATAGGTTATTTGTTGCTTTATAACGTCTTATGAGTCAATTCATGATTTTATAGGATTTCATTTAATTATTTCTCCATTTTTGTTTCGAATAATATTTAAGCGTCGCTCTTAAGTGCTTTGTGGCTTTATAATGCGTTTTATGTTTCAATTTATGATTATATGATTTAATTTTATATACGCTTTTTATTTAAATTAATTAATTAATAAAATTTGATTTTTTTTATTTATTTTTTTTGCAATATCACCGGTGCTCTTCAAAAACTTATACAATAATAATGAATAAAAAACACTAATGAATAAAAACTTATATATTTTGTTAGCAAATTTTCTATTAGTATTTTTAATAAAATACTAATGTTAAAAAAGTTATACAATTATAAAAAAACACATATACACTAATGAATAAAAATAAATACACATATATGGTTGCACGTGTGCACACACTATTGAATAAAAATAAATACACATATAATTGCACGTGTGCACTTAAGTGCACCAGGTATCAATTTTTTTTCTTTCACATGTTCTTTTTTATTGTTTAGATTAATTATCAATATTTGATAAATATTAATAGCATTTTTGTTAAATTTATTAAATTAAATTAAATTAATAATAATAAATTTTATCATATTTATTTGTTGACAAAGGTGTGACAGTTTTACTCATTATTTTAAATATGATTATTATATTTTTTTGAAGTAAATATTATTTGCAAAGACATATATTTCTTCTTTAATAAGTCGTTGAGTTTGGATATATATAATTAAATATTTGGACGGATTTCAAAATCAACTTGATTTTCAATACCCTCTTTAACATAGAATCGTAAATATTAATTAATTATTCGTATAAGATAAACCAAATAAAAATTTGTTTTTTGACTTCTTATCTTTAATTAGTATTGTTCAAAATAAAATTAAAAAAAAATTCATACAATAAAAAAATAAAGATGGAATATATTCACATCTCAATCCTTATTATTGAAGATTGTCTTTTCATTTTGGTTGGCACTCCACGATCCCATAGTTTTCTAATGATGAAAACAAGAAAATAAAATTACTTATGAATTTATATTTGTACCAATTAATTCATTCACTAAGTACCATTTTAAACCTAATGATCGACCCATATCTTTCGTGTGATTTTTATTCGACCCGAAGAACAATTTTTATTATACAATATTAATGCAAAGCAAACATTAACTTAAAAAAAAAAACTTTTTGAAGTGGTTAATCGTTTTATGTTAAATAATCTTGGGATGGACATGATATAATCATTATCTCCTCTTAATTATTAATTTTAATTAAATTTTCGTATATTCTTCATTAATTATAGTGTAATTGTTACAATTACTAGGTACATTTCAACATGTATATGACAGAAGAATTTTGGAATATATAAAATCATTATATATTAAATTAACTGTTCGTATATAATATATTCAGTGGAATCTTACTTTTTCATATAATTCCATTATCCCATAATTCGAAAGGAAATATTAGAATAAAAATTGATATGTAACATGATATATCCATCTATCCACTTTCAATTCCTTGATTATGTAGACAAATTAAAACCCTAAAAATCTCATAGGCATGTGTATATATATATATATAGAGAGAGAGAGTGCCAATACGTACATTGATTAAAGTAGTTAGCCAAGTAATTATAATTATTAAGTGAGAGAAACCCTAATTAGCCATGGCCATGCTTAGCTCTGCATGTTCAAAGATTGCTAGTCTATTTGTCTCACATGATTCAACGAGTAGAGAGGAACCCCTATTGGCAGTTTCTTCCTCTTTCTCTAGTACTTCTGATTCCTCTGATGATGATACCAAGAAAGAAGTCGATGGTAAACTCAGCAAAATCTTGAAATCAGAAATCAAGTCCATCAACAACTCCTTGGTCAACCTTGTAAGTATCTAGAGTTTAAAATATAAACCGTCCCATATAATCTTAATTACTTTATTCGAAAAGTTCTCAAAATAGTTATGCCATTTATTTTCGTCCAAAAACTTTCGGCATTGAGTTGTAATATAACGACCATGTTTATTATAATTTCACTAATGACGTGGAAAATAGCCTTCGCATACCTTGATATTTTGCATAACTTTCTTGTATAATTTTTACAGTATAATAACGTAATTAGGGAAAGAAATACAATAATTATTACCCTTAAGATTTAAGTTTTTTACTTGGGATATAATTTCTCACTTTTTTAAATGTCAATTTTATTCATCCAACGATGTAATACATTACACTATTACACTAAAATTAGGATCCGTACTGCCTACCTTTGCGTTTGGAACTTGTTATTATTATTATTTTTTTTTGATGATTATTAATAATATAAGTATATGTATATATGATCACATGCATAAACGTGAAATTATAAGTGTCAAATTACTATTTTGCTATTTTTGTCTTGGGTTGCAATTTGATTTGGCTCAAAAATTTGATTCGATAGTAAGCTCTCCATCACAAATTAAACGTTTCTCTTGATCCATTTTATTGATCACTAAAGAGTAGAGATTGCATATATATATATATATATATATATATATATATATATATATGTATGCCAGAATTCCCAGAGGATTTCCCTTTCAATGTTGATGAGGATGAAATGGACATTATCCTGTGGAGAGATCTAAATGGAGAGATAATAGAAGTGGCGGTAGATATGCTCTATGGCGTAGATAAAGAGGGTGTAGGAAACAGCTGCGGGTTGGACGACGATAATGATGGTGGCGATGACGATGGTGAGGAGCTAGTTTTTAAGGTGGATGTGAGGGTTTACAAAGAAAATGGGGAAACATTGAGATTGGAGATAAGTGCTAGTGAGGAAGAAATTAAAGTGCATAGAGTTTCCCTTCTTGAACACCATACTACTACTACTTCACTATGCGTTGCCAAGTATTATGTGTAAGTTCTTTTATTCTTATTTATTTTAAAAATTATAACCTATTATCTCTCATATTTTCTCACATACTATTTGATATAGTATTAAACTCTACCTTAAAAAATAAAATCCCAAAAACTATGAGCGTAAAAGGCTCTTCTCATATGTGAGAAAAGATACAAAAAGATGAATTAGAAAGAGAGGAAGAGAGCAGGGTATACACACTCCTCGAGTGACACATATAAGAGAGGAGAGTACTATACCTTAAAAAAATATAAACTCGTATAAAATCTATGGTTGTATTTAATTTATTCCTCACTTGCATATCATATAGTATACTCCATTCGTCCCCTTCAAAGGGTCAAATTTTTTCATTTTAGGCATCTCACCTAAAGAATCATCTTCATTTTTCCACATGAAATGACGGATCTATGATTTTCAGAATCCATAATAAAAATAACCTTAAAAGTCATATATACTTATGTGTTTAACTTGATTAATTGTTATTGAATATTTACAGGAAAGAGCCAGAGGATGATAATTTGCAAGATGGTTTAAAGGAGTATCTTGCAGCAAAAAGGTTTTAAGAAAGACTATTACTCATTCTTGAAGAGCTACACCATCTTCAAATCAAGAAAAAATAGATTAGATGCTCTAAAGAAGCTAAGGAATTTTGTTACACATAATCATTAGTTTATATTATAATATATACTTCCCTACTATATAAACACATTAGTTAAGTAGTACATATTAATAAGATATTTTGTATTTTTCTGCCATTTTCTATGTAATTTAAATATACGTTCATGACTTTTGCATTAGTTTCAATGCATTTTAATTAATGAATCACAGTGGGACTTATATCTAATTACTCCATAAATAAATAATGTATGGTTTATCTTTTAAGTACGTGATGTGTGTTAGTAATTAATTACAAGTGCATTATTTCTCTTTACTTAAGAGTATGATTCTAATTTTTAAATTATTTTGTATATATTAATGACACTACAAAAAAAAGTAAATTTTAGCCACCGAATTTATCAACGGAATTCAATCCATTGGTAATTATCAATGGATTAGCAACAAAAATGTCATTTTTGTTTTAGCAACGTAATGTCAACGGATGTATTATCTATTTTAGCAACGGAATTCAATCAGTTGGTAATTACCAAGGAAATCATTATATAAATTACTAACGGAATTATTAGCAACAGATTACCAACGAATTTGATTTTTCGTAGCTAAAAATTTACCAACCACCACTTTACCAACAGATTCCATTGCTAATCCATTGTTTTACCAACGGAATATTCTGTTGGTAATTTTTTTTTTTGTAGTGTAATTATTAGAATGATGATTATTTTTTAACTATAATTATCATAAGAAAAACTGATATTTTAATTACGTAAAATTTCAAGGCAAAAACTTTTGTGCACCCGGGCGCACGGACCACATTACGTGCCCCTTTAAAATTTTGTGTTAAATTTTATACCCTTTAATATAAAGATGTGTACCCTTTATTTTCTAAAGAAAAATATTGTGTATCTGGGCGCATGGACAACACTCTGTGCGCCTTTAGAATTTTGTGTTAAATTGTATATCCTTTAGTATAAAGATGTGTATCCTTTATTTTTTAAAGAAAAAAAATATTAATAAAAAGTGTATACCCTTTAGAATAAAATGGTGTATATTTTATTAATTAAAGTGTATACCCTTTAGACCAAAAGCAATGTCCCCTTACCCATAATACTAAATTTCTAAAGGCGCGCATGCAAACCTCACTCAAATTTTAATGTAATTACTGTCCAATGATATTTTTAAATTTTAAATTATTTTGCATATATAATCTATTTCACATGGAATATATTGAATGAATCACATGTTATATGTACATGAATCCTGAAACATTTAAAAAGATTCCATCTTTTGAAACTTCCCATTTAAAGAAACTCTTTAGATTTCTTGATCGTCAAGTCACTCACTTCCCATTTAAAGAAATCTTCACTTACTCCCCCATTTAAAGAAATTCTTTAGATTTCTTGCTTGTCAAGTCAACTAAATTAAACCCTAAACCTCTCATAAGCCCTGCATATAAATATATAGTATAGTAATTCATTAATAGAGAAAGAAAGCACTTACCATGGCCATGCTTCGATTATCATCTTCAAAGCTTGTTTGTCAAGGAAGAATCCTCTCTGGGATTCTCTCTCATTCTTCAATTAGGAGAGAGAAACTATCCCCTTTTGCATCTTCTCACTCTTTCTCTACTGATTCTGATGATGCCAAGAAACAAATCCAGATAGATTCTGATGATGCCAAGAAAGAAATCCATCTGGAACTCCCCCAAATCTTGGAATCTGAAATGGACGCCAGGAAGATAATCCTCAAGACTCCGGTAAGCATTCGTTTTGTTAGAGTGATCTGATTAAGTATTAAATCTAATAATATGAATGAACACTATGCAGATGCCAAAGGTACCAGGTGATTTCCCGGAATTTCCTTTCACGGTGAGAGAGGATCACTGCGACAAGAACATCACCATGACAAGAAACTTCTATGATGAGAAAATCACCATCGTCGTCTACATGCCCGACCACATGGACGATGACGAAAACAGTGGCAGTGGCAGCGATGATAGTCTTGATGTGGGTGTGACAGTTCGGAAGGAAAGTGGGAACATAATGAGATTGTTCTTATCTGTTGATCAACAACAAATTACTGTCCAAAATGTTTGCTTTGAAAATGAGTGCGATGCCGAGATTGATATGTAAGTTCTTTTCTTTTTTTATTTTAGAAGAATTAATCCTTCCTTCCAAATTAATGCTCCAATTTCTCCCAACCTTTTTTTAGGTAAAATATTGAATATTTATGTAATTTTTGAAATAGTCATAGTTTTTTGTAAAATATAATTATTTTTTATTAAAAATAATATCACTTATTATTTATATAAAAATTATTCATCAAAAAATATCACTATTACTTTTAATTAATTCAAACACTAGTTTTTATCAAATTATTATTATTTTTTATTCGTTTAGTGTTTTGTTTTCCAGGGAAGATGGTATGATGCATTTGCAGGATGGTTTGAGGAAGTATCTAGAAGCAAGAGGTATTAAGAAAGATTATTACCCATTCTTCAAAGACTGCATCATCCACAATTCAAGGAAACTTCGACTTCGAGCTCTAAACAAGCTAAGTGGATTTGTTATAGACTAGTATATTAGCTATTTCCTATTTCCAGCTTTTCTATTTTTATTTATCATTAGAATGACCACTTTCATTACTTAATTAAATGCATTTAGTTAATGAATTTAATGCTAAGGGGATTTAAAATATTATTATATACTCATATATAGTTTTCTAGTTTTTTTCCCTCTGTATCGATGATGATGATATATAATTAATAGATATACAATTATAAAATTAAATTCTCATGTAACATGATGCTAAACTGAAACATTGTTAAAAATGGTATACTATACAAACATATTTTAACTAATAATAAACATAACTTACATAAATATATAATAATTATAACCAGCCCAAAATATGGACAAGACTGAGGGCGAGCAAAATGAAGAGGAGCCCAATATACAGCCCATGACAGTAGAAGACACTATTTCTTGAAATGGTCAATTTCTCTCTCAAAACCGAATACTCCAATCAAGGAAAACCCACAGGTCATGGAAGCTGAGGATATACCGACCGGAAGACAAGCTAGCAAAAAGCAGAGGAAGAAGTATAAAAATCTAGCGGAGATACTTGATTTGGAGAAGAAAAAAGAAGATTTGAATGAAGCTATACTGAGTAATTCGAAAGTCAAGAATAAAGTGTTTTCTTCCTCTACCTCAAGCCATAATCAGGGTATTTCTTGTGGGTCTACTCTTGGAGATACCGAAATTGAAAATTGCAACAGATTGTTTTGGTCTAGAAAATCCAGAGAAGAGGTAGAGAAAGTTCTAGAAATCGGAGAGCTCATGGGTCTCGGAGTGGAGGATGCAATTGAGAAACTTGTTAGCATGGAATTAAGAGATAGAAGATGCTTTCTGGCATATCGAGATCGTAATGGGGTGAACTATGAAGACTTTTTATGAATATTTTATCAATCAATGCTAGAGGCTTGGGAGGCATACAAAAATTTAGAGGTATTAAAGAAATCATGGGTAAGGAAGTCGTAGATTTTGTGTATTCAAGAAACCAAAACAGATCTGTTTAGGAGGGAGGATGTGGCTAAATTGTGGAATGGTGGTGAGGAATTTGACTGGGCTTTTATGGGGTCAACAGGATTATTATGCACATGGAGAAAAGATAAAATTCTCTATGCAAAGTTGTCTGGATGTCAGTCATGCACTAGAAATTAGAGGGAAATGGTTAGAAGGAGATGTTGAATGTTCCATTGTCAATGTTTACATGCCTTGTTCAAGACTAGAGAGGTCTCAAATATTTGCAGAGTGGATGGATTCTTACTGTGACAATGAGGACAAAATTACATGCTTTGTTGGAGATTTCAACACCGTCAGAAAGCCTTATGAGAGGAGAGGAAGGGGACACACCACCATATCAGCTGAATGTGATGTTTTCATGGTATAGGGACGACGGATCAGCGGCATCAAGACTGGACAGGGTGTTCCTAAACTCCAAAGGTGTGGCAAGTTGGCCGGGATCCTCTTTATTGGCTCTTCCACGAACTTTCTCAGATCATTGCCCTTTGGTCGTCAGAAACTAGAGAATTGATTGGGGTCCGAAACCTTTCAAATTCAAAAATAGTTGGCTGCTTCACAACGATTTTGACAAATTCTTTAAAGATAAATGGACAGGGTATGTTGTTTCAGGTTCCTCTGGTGGATATGTCAAAGAGAAATTAAAATTGCTTAAGAAAGATTTGAAGTGTTGGGGTAAATTGCTAGAGGGAGAGGTGAACAATCGAGCTACAAGTGCCAAATCACAAATAGAAGAGATTGACAAAATCAACGAAAATGAGATGTTGTCGACACAACTTGCAAAGGAAAGGATGGAATGCTTGAACGCCATCAAGGAAGCTAAAATCGCAGAAGCCACTCTAGCCTTTCAAAGAGCAAGAAACCGTTGGATCAAGGAGGGGGATGAGAAGTCAAAATATTTTCATGCTGTGGTTAATTCACATATAAAAAAAGGAAATATTAACGGGCTGTTTGTTGTAGGGAACTGGGTAGAAGAAGTGGAGAACACCAAGAGAGCCATCCGAGATTACTTTAGTAAGATGTTTTCGAAGGATGTTCGATCCTTCAATATCACAGCTAAGCAGCTAGGAGTTAAAAAGTTGAAACAAGAGGACAGAGACTGGTTGGATAGCAAGATTACAGAGGAGGAGATTCGTGGAGCAGTTTGGGAATGCGGTAGTGATAAAATCCGGGCCCTGACAGATTCAATTTCAAGTTCATTAAACATGAGTGGGAGACATTAAAGGAGGACATCTTCAACTATGTCTTCGATTTTGAGAGCAGGGGGAAAATTTTCTAGAGGTATGAATGCATCCTTTATCACACTAGTTTCGAAGAAAAGTAATCCGATGAACATTGAAGATTATCGCCCCATTTCACTAATCGGCTGTTCTTATAAAATCGTAGCAAAGATCCTAGCAAATCGAATTAAAGAAGTCATCGGAGATGTCATATCTCAAGAGCAATCAGCCTTTATCAGTGAAAGACAACTTGTGGTTAGTGTGTTAATTCTTAATGAAGCTATTGATGATATCAAGAAAAACAAAAAGGAGGCAGTCATCTTTAAAGTCGACTTCTCCAAGGCATATGACACAATTGATTGGAACTTCATTGATTCAGTTCTTGAACAGATGAACTTCAGTAAAAAATGGAGAAGATGGATCCAAGAGTGTTTGAGCTCTGCTTCAATTTCAATTCTAGGGAACGGAAGCCCGACGACTGAATTTCTCCCTAACAAAGGCTTGAGACAAGGTGATCCCCTATCCCCATTCCTTTTTCTGGTTGCAGCTGAAGGTATTAGAAGCTTTGTTAGAAAAGCAAGTGAGTGTTACCTCTACACCCCGCTGAGAATTGGAAACAATATGATTGATTTGGAGATCCTTCAATTTGCTGATGATATGGTTTTTTCAACAATGGAAGTAATAGAAGTCTCCACACTTTGAAGGCTATTCTAAGATGGGTTGAGCTAGCATCAGAGCTGAAGATCAATTTCCTAAAGAGTGCAGTGTTCATATTTAATAAAGAAGAGAGCGCTTTCAATGAAGCAACACAACTCCTCAACTGTAAATTGGGCCATATACCATTTAAGTACCTTGGGATTCTTGTAGGTACAAGTAGCAAAGACAGAAGAATCTGAGATCCAGTGGTTGAAAAGCTTCATAACAAGCTAGCTAAGTGGAAGTCGAAACAGTTATCAATGGCATGTAGAGCTACTCTAATTAAAGCAGTCCTTAGCGCTATCCCAACCTTCGTGCTATCCTTCTACCGAGCTCCAAAACACATAATCCAGTCTCTATCCAGTATCCAAAGAAAATTCTTGTGGGGAGGGTGTGATGAGAAGAATAAAATAAATTGGGTTCACTGGAAGAAAGTATGTACTGCTAAAAAGAATTGAGGATTAGGAATCAAAGATATTGAATGCTTCAATGGTGCACTTCTCGGCAAATGGATTTGGAAGTTTCACACTTCACCTAATCTCTTTTGGCAGAAAATTCTAGTTTCAAAATATGGTGATTTGGATAGGATAAGGGGCATGGATAACGAACCTGTTGGTGGGAGAAGAGGAAGCAAGAAGTGGTCAGGGTGATTCCGAGATCTATCTAAAATTATCGAAAGAATTAGGGGAGATTGGATGAGGGAGAATATGACGCGAAAACTTGACAATGGAGAGGAGATTGATTTTTGGAACGATGTGTGGTGTGGTGAAATTTCTCTACGAGAGAGATTTCCCCGTCTTTTATTGGTGTCCAGGGACGGAGGAAAGGTAGTAAGGGAGATAGGCAAATGGGATGAGGAGGGACAGTGGCGCTGGAATCTTTCTTGGAGACGAAACTTGTTTGATTGGGAGCTCTCATCTTCATTGGATCTTTTGAATATTTTGAACAGGTACAACCCGGGAGTTAACATGAAAGATCATTGGGTATGGACACTTGAGAGCAATGGAACATACTCAGTTAAATCAGCATATTTGTTATTAAGCGAAAGAACTCAAGATAGTGTTTTGGTGGAAGGTGACAAAGTTTGGAGTAAGCTGTGGAGAAGCAATGTTCCGGGGAAGGCCAAGTTTCTCACGTGGAGAATTTTTAATGGAAGAACCTTCACAAAAGCTAACCTTATAAAACGAGGGGTAAATGTGGAAGAAGTAGTTGTGCGCTGTGCAATGATGTTGAGGAAACAGAGGAGCATATCTTCTTTGGATGCACAATGACATACTTTCTATGGACATTGGTTAGAATCTGGCTTGGGATCTATTCGGCAGGTAACATTGCTCCTATGTCAAACTTTGAAATGCACACAGGATGTAAAACAAAGGGTGTCAAAGTTGCAAACTGGAATGCTCTGTGTATAGGTGTGGTGTGGAGTGTATGGAAATGGCGAAATGGAGTTGTCTTTGAAGGATCCACAAGGCATGTAAATCAGAAAGTTGGCATTGAGCAATTCTTACGGGATTAAATATGAAATTATCCCATAATCAGAAAGTCACAACACCACCTCCAAGATCAGGACCAGAGCCTCCAGCACCTTGAATTGCATTGAGGATGCTTCCTTATGTGGTCTCATATCCAGGCTTGATCCCTTGAATTAAACAGAAAGTCATGGCACCAGTTGAAGTGATTTTTGAGAGAGCCTGTTGAACATATCAACTAGATGAATTTGAGTTTCTATGCTATGAAAAATAAAAAACAAGTTTTCTATTAGCTATCACAACTTACAGATGTATCAGCTGCTGTTTTTCATCATCAGCCACTAAAGGATATTACTTCACCACCATTTGATCCTTTCTATACTCCTCATCGAGGATGATGATCTTCCCCACTAAAGGATTTAATAATTAACTAAGAATTATTTTTATGTTTAAAAAATCAAAAATATAAAATTTTATACTAAAAATTGTGACATTCAATACGTAAGAATATAATACTCCCTCCGTACCAGGCTAAGAGGGTCATTTTACCATTTTGGTCGTCTCACCCAAAGAGTTCCTTGTCCTTTTTTGGACACATGGGACCCACCCACACCCACTAATACAATTAAAACATGGGGCCCCACACCCACTAATACAACTATCCATTAAACATTAAATAATAATATTTCTTAATCCACGTGCCCAAAAGCAAATGAGACTCATAGTCTGAGACGGAGGGAGTATTTAAATTGGATCAAAATTTGACCTACAGATCTCTTAATCCATGCATCAATATATATATATATATATATATATATATATATATAGGGGTCGGCTATTTGTACCCTCGAACTTACTAAACAAACCTCAAAAATATTATAATTAATCTTTTAAAAATTAATAAGACTAAAGTACCCTTATTATTAAATATACCCAAAAATTACTAATCATCCCCCAAATTAATTCATACCATTCAATTAGGTATACCCGACGCTGATCCACAAGAACGGCAAACCAATTACCCTCTCACAGCTCTCCCCATCAACAAAGCAAAATCTGACATTGGACTATTTCATCTCATGCTCCATTCCATTTGTTACCAAGCATGAGAAGGGTCTATGGGAGTATGCAGAGCAGAGGTGGAATGAATTCTTCAATGAGAGCATGGCCACGTTTTGTGATTAGTATAATTCTGAAACATGGTAAGCATGTGTTTGAGGGGTTGGAAACAATAGTGGATGTTGCAGGCGGAACGGCCACGGTGGCAAAGGCGGTGGCCGATGCTTTTCCAGGCTTACAGTGTACTGTTCTAGAGCTTCCAAATGTTACTTATATTTGAAAGTCATAATTGGATTGTTCACACTGCACTCCAAAAATTGAGTCTGCCTCCTTCGCCGGAGTGTTCAGCCATCAGCTGTCTCCAAAAGAATCACCCCTGCTTCGGCCTATTGAGTCCTTCCCGAAATCGCTGCCCGTTGTGATCCAACCGCCCGTCGGTTGTTGCTGCTATTGTCCGAGTATCGCCACTCCAGATCTGCCGACGAACAGCCACCATCGCGCGCCGTCGACCACCGTCCGTGTGCTCTCGCCAGCCGCATACCGCTGGAAACATTTCGCAGGAGTTCAGCGCTGATAGTTTGCAATCGCGACCACCTTGCATTGGTTCAAGCCATCTTCGCTGCAGATCCACTCCCTTCGCTGTCGTGTGTTGAAATTGCTCGCAATCTGCCAAAGCCCGCCCTTTCACCATAAGGAAGAAAAGCTGCAGCAAGCGCCGAAATTTGGCAGAGAAGAAACGCCACATCGCTGTTCTCTGCTTGCCACCACCAGGTTTCTCAAAGAGTTGCCGCCAGGGGACCGATCGGAAGGGGGAGAGAATGGGATTATTTATTTAGAGGGATGAATATTAATTTTGGGGTGTATTTAGTAATAAGGGTATTTTAGTCTTATTAATTTTTAAAAGATAAATTAAAAGGTTTTTGGGGTTTGTTTAGTAAGTTCGGGGGTGCAAATAGCCACACCATATATATATATTCTTAATCACTTATTTTATTTTTACTCAGCCTTAAGATAATATTCACATGAACTCTAATAAAAAGGGTAGGTCGTGAGACCGTATCACGTAAGACCATTTTTTACTTTTTAAAATAGTTATCACTTTCGTTATAAAACGTTATCACTTTCGCTATAAAATGTTATCACTTTTTATTTATACTATAAATTGTTCTGAAATAACATTATCACTTTTCATTATTTATTATCACTTTCCTATATAAAAGTTATCATTTTCTGTCCGTCTCACATCCGTCTCACATAAGTCCTTAAGTAAGACAGTTTCACACAAGTCTTTTCCAATAAAAAAATGACATTTAATAGATTAATAATCTTAATATTTGTATTTATTTTTGTAGTTCTAATTTCGCTTTATATACTCGGAGTACTTTAAATTTTATTTACTAAAGTTCAAGGTTAAAACTTATATATTCCCAGCCCTAAATACCCTTTAATATTTATAAGGATGTGTATATTTTATTTCCTAAATATATACTCCCTCTATCAGCTTCTAAGGTATTCATTTTACTATTTTAGGCTTCAAAGGTATCCATTTCTTATATTTAGTAAAAAAGTATACAATAGAGCCCAACATTTTCTTCTAATACAATTACCCACTTTACATATAATAATAATACTTTCTTAATTTACGTACAAAAAGCATACCTTAGTTAATAAAAATGTACACTTTTTGAAACAAAATTTATATTTTTATTTAATAAAAGTATATACCTTTAAAATGTTGTACTCTTCTATACCTTGTGGGACACAATAGAACAACTCCAGAGCTTTTGAAAACTAATTTCATTTAAAAGATTGGTTTCTTGCTTCTCAAGTCAAATAAAAACCATAAACCTCGCATACATGATACACATATATAATTCATTTATAAATCACTTGTGAAATGCTTTAATAATTAGAATAAATCAAAGGTAGAAGCCCTAATCCGCCATGGCCATGCTTCGTTTATCATCTTCAAAGCTTGTTCATCAAGGAATCCTTTCCGGGATTCCCTCACATACTTCAGCTATGTCAATTAGGAGAGAGAAAGCTCCTTTTGCAGATTCTATCTCTTTCTCTACTGATTCCTCTTCTGATTCCAAGAAGCAAATCGATCTCAAACTCGCCGGAATCCTGAAATCTGAAATCGCCTCCAGGAAGATATTCCTCGCGTATCCAGTAAATCAATCTCTTCTCTCTCTTAAATCTCATCGGTTAAACTTGATAGCAGCTATTAACATAAAAAATTCCATACAGATGCCAAAAGTATCAAAACTGTTCCCTTTCAAGGTTAAAGACGAACCTTGGGAGAGGGACATCACGATGTCAAGAGATTACAATGGAGAGAAAATCGACGTTGTCGTATTCATGCCCTACAGAATAAATGACGAGAGTAAACATTCCGACAGCGACTCCGACGACGAAGGCCGCGGTCGTTCCCTCCTCGAGATGAAAATGACCGTTACAAAAGAAAATGGGAAATTGTTGGATATAGGGATTACGGCTATTGATGGAGAAATTAGAATCGATACGGTGTCGTTTCAAGAGCCTGCTGAAGGACTCGGTGATGATGTTCCATTTTTCACCTTCGGCCCCTATGACGTGTACGTTTTTTTTTTTTTTTTTTAATTTGTAGTCTGATTTTGTAATTAAAAAATAATTATGTATAATAATTAAATTAAATGATGATTAACAGGAAAGAGGATGAAGAATTGCAGAAGGGAATGAAGGAGTATGTCGAAGTAAGAGGATTAAAAGATTTTGGATTCTTGTATGATTACATGGCGGAGAAATCCAGGAAACTACCAGTGGATGCTCTGAAGAAGCTAAGAGATTTTATTGAAGACTCTGATGATGAATCATAAGTGTAATTTTATTATTTAATTTCGTCTAAGAATCTTCATTTAGTATCAATATATTTTAGTGAATAAATTAGAGAGGCAGCTTGCGATGAATTTAAATATAAATTTAATTAATTGATCAAAAGTATTTGGAGCTGAGTTTAAAACCTCTCAAATTTTATTATTTTAAAATAATTCAGTTTCACCCCTCGTGCACCCCCACATAAATGATTTCATATATTCGCATTAATGACATATGTATGAAGGTTTATTATTATTTCATTAGATGAAGATGCATACCACTCAATACCATTTACTTGTTCATATGAAACCAAAACGTCCAAACCTTACAAGAAGTTAGCAGACTTTGGTGAGTTGATAGCCATGATGAGGTTATACAATTTCGACGACGGCCGTACTTTGAACCTCGACACAAGTCTTCAATTCCCCTTATTCTTCCTCAACCAACAAATTCCATCTCTCACCACTCACATTGAACCATGAGCGAATCGATCCCACAAATCCAACTCACCCTCCTCCTCAAAACTCCACTTGGGTTAAGCTCTGATTAAGCCAAAATATAAGATTCTTGACTTTTCTTCTCACGGGCATTTCACCCAACACTTGGAGAGCCAACTGAGATAGCGAAGAATCTCCACACCGAATCTAGGCTGCTTAATTTTCTTGAGCTTTCTGGCGGCTTCTCTAAGGTAGATGAAGGTCTTAGCTTGGTGGTGGGTGGGTGGGTGAGTGGGTTGGGAGAGACAGAGACTGCAATCGTGGAATTCTCCCATGGGGCTTTTGTTATTGATGACAATAGATGCATGCATGAGGGAGTTTCACACGTGGAAATTGTTCATTGACAACTGAATAACAATCATGACGTATTACATGCAAGCTGGAAGCAAGCTAGGCAGTTGAAACAAGCCAACAAACTCCAACTGCCAAAACTGTCATCTGGTACAGTGTGTGTGCAGCCGACTTTGGATCGGTTTTTTGAGCAGGTTGTTGAGCTACTTGGAACCGGCTAGATGACTGCATCTCAACTACTAAGTGAGGGCTATCTAGTGGAGGTTTAACCGGATCAATAGGTTAATGGAGTAGCAAGATATAAGGGCTCAAAGTAGATTGATCACAATAGTTTTGCATTTTGAGTGTTTACAGTTTCTGTTGCTTCGTTTTCATTCTTCTTGTTACAGATTGAGATCAATCCAATCTGGTGTGTAAGCATTGAGTAATAATAAGAGTTCTTCTCCTCAAAGTGGATGTAGGTTATTCAAAACCGAACCACTATACATCTTTGTGCAAGATTACATTTCATTTCAAATTTATCATTTTATGTGTTTTGATTCTTGAGTGTTTGTGAGGTTTTGTGTGTTCTTCACAACAATTGGCACCGTCTGTGGGAAATTCAGATATACAACAAGCATTCAAGATGAATACTATAAGATTTGATGTTGAAAAGCTCTTAGAGAAATCAGATTTCAATCTATGGAAGATCAAGATGAGGCAGTCCTAATGCAGCAAGGTTTGCAGAACCACCATCTGAACCATGACACCCAACATCACGTTCAAGATGTTCGCCACGTGCAAGGCGTTGCTTGAGTTGTTGCACTTGTCTCCTTAAATCTTCTAACTCAATATCATGAGTTGCCATCGCTAACCAAAGCTCTGATAACCACTTTGATACCAGGATTTTAGAGAAGTAAGAGGTAACACAAGCACACACTCGGATACAATTCCTCACCTATGGAATCCACCACAAGTTTGGAATAATCTCGTCGCCTTAAGGAATCCACCAAAAGACTAAGAGACACACTCACCATTCTAGGAATCCACCAAAAGAGTTTAGAGCAAGATACAAGAAGATAACATCTTTTAAACAAGCTTAAAAGCTCAAGATAAGTTTAATTTAAAATTGTTTGCTTAAGAGCTTACAAATGATGTCATTATATAGGTATGACTTGGAACAACCCTCCAAGTGAGTCAAAGGAAATAAATGAGATTTGAACATTCTCAAAACATAGAAAATATGAACTTAGACTCTAATAAATGTAAGATAATCAAAGACTAAGAATATGTAGATACCAAGGTTCTTCATGAGGAGACGAACCATCAAAAACCAGCAAAGTCGAAGTTGGTCCAGCAACTTTCATATGGTGCACAGTCTGCCACACTGTAGTCAAACGACCATAACTTTCTGTAGGAATATTATTTTTGAGATCCATAAATTTTGTAGAATACTAGACTTCAAGAGTTTTCCAATGGTATATGACATGAACCATAACTCTTTCCCAATCTAAACAGATAAATTCTTGAAGTTGACTGACTGTTGGTGATCTTCATGTTGAGTTGACATAACATAGTTGGACCATCTTGCTCAAAGGTGCAGAGTTTAAGGTCTTCATTGATGAGTTCTTTATCAAGACTTCAGACTTAAACTCTATATCAAAAATCCTCGCGTCATTCTCCCCTGGCTGGAAAAGATACGTCCTCGAATCTGGACCATGAAAGGATAGTTGAAAAGTCTCAAAAGACTTCAAATCCATGAACTTGATAGGTTTTCGGCTACATCTGCCACCTTCCAGAAAAATGGACATAACTCTTTGTAGAAAACTAGACTGCAAGAGCTTTCCAATGGTATATGGCATGAACCATAACTCTTTCCAAATTAAAACAAATAAATTCGTGAATTGGACTGACTGTTCATGATCTCCTGCTGAGTTAATGTTGTATAGTTGGACCATTTTGTTCAAATGTATTGAGTTTAATGTCTTCATTAATGGATGGCTTTTCCATGTTGCAGACTTCAAATCTTCATCCAAAATTCCCGCATCACAAAATCGCTAACTATGGGATCAGCGAATTCTTATGGGGATTAAAATTAAACGGAAGGAATTCTTATGAGACCAAATGTTACATTTTCCCTTTAAAAGATACATTTCATATAAACTAACACTTACTAAAACACATTGGAGTATATTCACTAAATCACCTAATTCACCACCTTCATATCCTTACTCATCTCCTGGAGCTATTAAGAGCTTAAATGTCCCTCTTTCAACTCCTCCCTATTGGCCTTGCTTTTCTTCCTTCGGGCGTCGGGCCGACACAACGATGGATTGTTCACACATGTAAGATCCAACACAATAAGTTTTGTCTGCACCAAAGTTGGAATCTCTTTAAGTTTTTCACATTTCCTTACCACAAGATACTTGATTTTGGGAAAGGATCCCTCTGCTGCAGTCCACATTTCTAAATCCACCATCCGCGCAATGTGCAAGGATTCTAGAGATGGAAAGCTATAAGCATCAAACCATCCAACAACACCCCACGAAGGCGTTTTCTTTGAGTTTGAGCACCTCAAGTGTTGGTATCATCCCCAATGTAGTCATATGATTCCAATTAAGAAAGGTGGATGATAAGTTAAGAATCTTTATGTTAGGTGGGAACCTCTCAGCTCCAGGAAGGCATTGCAGTGGGTTACGAGATGTTCTAGAGAGCCCATCATGCACTAGCTTCAACTTTTGAAGACAATCAAGTTTTTCCAAATAGTTTGTATCCGAAAGGCTTCTCAAATCCCCACGAATTCCCAAGTTCTTTAGGTTCGATGCCTTGCTGAACACCTCCTCTGTACAGCATTTTGTCGATAACCTACTCAATGTTTGAAGGTTCTCTCCAGCTTCACCTTCTTGATCTTTGTTCAGGATAATGGCTGCTTTTGTCTTCAAATGCCTTAGATGCATCATCTTCCATATATTCGGTTTGATTTCAAATGTGCCCGACACTGTGTTGACTTTAATAGTCTGTAAATTCCAAAAATTGGTGAAGGCCTCTGGAAGTGTCTCCAACTTCCCAGACATATTAATGTACCTCAAATGAATGAGTCGATGGAGCTTGATGGGGAATTGCGCAAAAAATTTTTTTGGTCAAGCAAATGAATTTATTAAAGAGATAAAATTTAGCACCAGTGGTGCTTTAATACATTCACGATCACTTTGAAGGCATTACACGCCCATCTCCACTACTTAAAATAGATTTATCAGCAGAAACCAGAACCACATACGCCTGCATACACCAGTATCCATACACCTTTCCATTCTTCAATCTTCACGAATGACTGGTCTTATTCTTGCAGATTTGAATTTACCACACCATTCTGAAAAGTTTTGGTCTTGAAGCAAGTTTGATTTTGCTGAAATCCAATTCCATATTCGAGCCTTGATATCACTGATCATTTTAACATAATTGATATCCTCTCCATTGAAAATAGATTGTTTCTATGATTCCAAATCACCCAATTTGTACAAATCCAAATCGTCGAAGCAATACGAATGCTATCTCCACCCCCAAGTGCTTCTCCGTGCTGTAAGAAATGGGTTATGGGATTTGAATGTGCCACCATTTCAATATCTAGCCTTACTCCAAACTTGATAAGATATTTTGCATCTTACCAATAGGTGCTCTGAATTTTCTGCCTCCTCACCACAAAGTGCGCATTTTCTATCATATTCATTCCTTATGACTCCAATTCTCCACAGTTTATCTTTGGTTGCCATTCTATCATGTAGTAGTTTCCAAATGATTGATTGATATCTCCTTGGTGCAAAACTCTTCCAAAGTCTACAAAAAGCCAATTGTTTTATCTCTGAAATTTTACCATCATTATTTCCAGCTCTTTTCTTCGAATATGCAAGCTTAATCGAAAACATTCCATTACTCGAATGATTCCAGCTCCATCGATCTTCCTCAGTTGGACGAATCTCTATCAAATTAAGGCTGTCCAGGAGCTCACTTAATAAATCCGCCTCCCTATCTCTTAATTGCGCTAAAATGATGGGAATCACATCCAAAACCCGAAGCAAATTGAAGGCCTCGGGTATGTATGAACTGTACTCCACTGGCAATTTGATAGTTTCCTCGGAGAAACACAACAACTAGCGAACAAACGGACCTTTTGTTTCTTCTCCAGGAACTCCACCACAGAAGAATGCACACAAAGGCGGCGAGTGTTTGGTAACATGTTCACCTCTTGGAACAGATTCTGTTTTGCAGCTTCGGATTTGCAGAACTCACGAATCATGTCGTGAACACGACAACTTTTAACATCACCTCTAGCATTACTCTTGTCTACCATCAATAGTTTCCTAGCCACAAGCTCTCTCAGATAGTCCTCCGCCACTTCCTCCACACTCTTCTCCGCATTCGGCTGTATAAACCCCTCTGCGATCCACAACCGGATCAGCTTCCACATCGGGATCATACTGTCCTCCGGAAACATCCCCAAATAAAGAAAACAATCTCTCAACAAATGAGGAAGCTCACTGTAGCTCAATGAAATAAACTCTTTCAGGTCGTAGGTGGGATTAGGAAGCTTGTGAGGATCTCTTCTAGGGTTCGCCTGCAACCCCACCTTCTCGTCTCGACTTGTTATTACCACTCTACCAAGCTTGTTCGTCTTGGGCAGTATATTTTCTATTTGTCTCCATGCGTCGGCAGTCCAGACATTATCCATGAACAGTACTGTTATGAAATCAACACAACAGATTGCAATACTTTGATTAAAAACCTCAATCAATCTATATCTAATATTGTGTATGAATTTGTATCAAAAACTGAACTTAAACTTGAAGAATGAAGACAAGAATTATAGTGGTTCGATCATGTTGATCTACATCCACTCCAAAGGAGAATAATCACTATCTTGATGAAACAATGGTTACAATGTGATGAAGATGATGAACTATAACACTTAAGAAACTCTAACTTGTTTCACTAACTTGTGTGATGATGATGATCGATTTCTATATCTTTCTTGCTGTATATGGTGATATATATATACTACATTGATTCATCAGGTCTGCATAATCTGTTATAACTTCTACTCATGATCAACCGAATTGGTTATAACTAATTCTTGATCTACCAGACTGCACAACACCTTCCTTGATCATATGGTTGCATCACCATGTTGATCACCTAGTGTTAAATCTTTCACCATCCAATCCTTCACCTTGCTTTCATCTGATGGACCTCATCAAGTTAATTGTCATGTTCAGCTGATCAATGTCACAGCTGATGCATTACTTGAGCTGCTAGTACCTCTCCAACTGTCAACAACCGATCAGTTTGTTACCATTGATTATTCTAACTTCCTTTCAACTTTGTTGCTAACGGTTGTAACTACCCTCCTATCATTTAATCTTCACTTGATCAAATATTCCTTCATCACACTTTGCAGCAGTCCATCAGCTTCTTTACTGCTAACCATTCATCACCTTCTATGTGTTCATTTATTTACATATGTCATACACACACCTATATGTATGCATGGTCTATATATACAACAATTCTCCACCTTAGACCATGTATCATCTTAAGTGACAACACTCTCCACCTTACTGCACTTACAGGTTGCAGCTCACCTTCCTTTCTTCTTTTAGTGAATTCCAATAAGACTCTTACACAATTCAAACTTTTGAATAGGTAAAGCCTTAGTGAACATGTCAGCAGGATTTTCAGTTGTTTTAACCTTTTTGACAGCAACTATATTCTCTTCTATCATATCTCTTATGAAATAAAGTCTCACATCAATGTGTTTAGTCCTCTCATGATATCCTTGATGCTTTGAGAGATGTACAACACTTTGATTATCACAATACACCTCAATGTTATTCTGCTGAACTCCAAATTCTCTCAAAATACCAATCAACCAAATACCTTCCTTTATTGCTTCTGTAAGAGCAACAAATTCTGCTTCAGTGGTGGATAAAGCCACAATGTGTTGATGTGTAGCCTTCCAACTTATTGCTGTACCAAATAGCTTGAACACATAACCTGTCATTGATTTCCTTGTATCAAGGTTGGCTGCATAATCTGCATCAGCATAACCAACAACAGCATTATCCCAAGCACCTTGTTTCTGAAACTTCAAGCCTACTGATATAGTTCCTCTAACATACCTCAGTGCCCACTTCACTGCATCCCAATGAATCAGACCAGGATTACTCATAAATCTACTGATCACACTCATCACATAAGCTAGGTCTGGTCTACAGCATACCATAGCATACATCAGACTGCCCACTGCACTTGCATATGGTATTTTATTCATTTCAAACCTTTCTTTATCTGTTTGAGGTCCTTGAACAGATGACAGACTCACACCTTGTTTAACTGGTACTGATGCACTCTTACAAAGATTCATATTGTACCTCTTTAAAAATTTATCCAGGTATGTCTCTTGAAACAACCTTAATACTCCAGCTGATCTATTCCTTTCTATCTGCATTCCAAGTATCATTCTTGCCTCTCCAAGATCTTTCATGTCAAACTCCTTTCTCAATGTATCCTTTACTGAATTGATTCCTATCATATCTTTGCAGGATATTAATATATCATCTACATAGAGTAGTAGATAAGTATATCTTCCTTGATCACATCTTATGTATACACAGCTATCATACATGCTTCTGTCAAAACCATTTGAAGTAATGTACTCATCAAACCTAAGATACCACTGTCTTGGACTTTGCTTCAAACCATATAATGATTTAAGCAATAAACATGCCTTTGAGTCTGCTCCTTGTAGATTAACTCCCTCAGGAATCTTCATATAAATCTTCTCATCTAAACTTCCATGCAAGAAAGCTGTTGTTACATCCATTTGATGTAATTCCAAATCCAACTGAGTGACTAATGACAGCAAGATCCTTATTGAGCAATGTTTAACCACTGGTGAAAAGATTTCATTATAATCTACACCTTCCTGTTGTGAAAAACCTCTTGCTACAAGCCTTGCTTTGTATCTAATTCCTCCTTCCTTGCTAGTAACTGGTTTCTTCTTGTATATCCACTTACAACCTACAAGTTTCTGATTTGCAGGTCTGTCAACAATCATCCAAGTATTATTCCTTTTTAATGATTGTAGCTCTTCTTCCATAGCATCCAACCAATGCATACTTTCCTTATTTGAAACTGCTTCTGAGTATGTCCTAGGTTCATAGACATCAACATCTGATGCTACAAATAATGCATATGATACATTGTCTGCCTCTATATACCTTATAGGTGTTTTGATTTGCCTTCTCAATCTATCCCTAACCAACTGATAGCTACTTAGAGTTCTTCTATCATTTGAACTAGATGATTCAGGCCTTTCTTCAGCAGTAATTTCTTCATGTACATTATCCTCTCTTTGATCTTGATCATGCTGTGCAACTGTTTTGTCATCATGCTCCACCTCAAACTCACATTTATCAGTAGTTATCAACTTATCAGATCCTCTTTCCAACAAAGGCATTCTTCCTTCATTGAATGTCACATCTCTACTAACTATGAACTTGTTATTCTCATAACACCATAGTCTGTACCCTTTTACCTCTTTAGGATAGCCAACTAGCACACACTTAACTGCTCTAGGATCTAACTTATCTTGTTTCTGATGTGAATACACCAAACATCCTATAATCCTCAGTTGACTATAGTCTGGTACTCTTCCAGACCACACTTCTTCAGGTGGTTTAAACTTGAGTGCTGTGCATGGTGACAGATTAATCAAATAGGCTGCAGTAGAAACTAACTCACCCCAGAAACCTTTTGAGAAACCTCCACTGCTCATCATACACCTAGCTCTTGCAAGAAGTGTCTGATTCATTCTCTCAGCCACTCCATTTTGCTGTGGTGTTCCTGGTACTGTCTTGTGCCTCTTAATACCTTTCTCTTGACAAAACTTATTGAATTCATGTGACACAAATTCAAGACCATTGTCTGTTCTTAAGCACTTGACCTTGTTTCCATTTTGTAGCTCTACTTCTGTCAACCATACTTTAAAAACTGATAGTGCTTCATCCTTTGTTTTCAGAATTTTAATCCATACCTTTCTTGAATAATCATCAATGAATGAGATGAAGTATTTCCCACCTCCTATTGTTGAAGTCTTAGAAGGCCCCCAAAGATCTGAGTGAACATATTCCAATCTAGCTTTGGTATTATGTTCAGCTGCACCAAACTTCAACCTCTTAGCTTTTCCTAATATACAAGCCTCACATTGATCTAGCTTACAGGTTGTGCTGATCTCAAGTAACTTCTGTCTTGCAAGTTCTTGTAAACCTCTTTCACTTATATGACCAAGCCTCCCATGCCAAACATTAACACTACTCTCATCCTTAGTTGTATTACTTTGTCCAGTCACAACTGTACCATCCAAGAAGTATAGATCAGACTTCTTGAATCCTTTAACAACAACTGACTTTCCTTTTATGACAGCAAGTGTATCTCCCTTCAAATGACACTCATAATCTTGAGAAACTAACATTCCAAGAGATATTAGATTTCTCCTTAAGCTTGGTACATATCTAACATTGTTTAACATCCTGACTTTACCATCAAACATTTTAAGTTTGACAGAACCAATTCCAACAATCTTACAAGTATGGTCATCACCTAGCATTACTGCTCCTTCATCTTGTGACCTTAATTCAGTAAACCAGTCTTTTCTTGATGTCATATGAAAAGTACATCCAGAATCCATAACCCACTCTTCTGAAACTGAATTAGAACTTACAGACATTGCTTCAATAAAATCAGAATCTGTAGCATCATGATTAGTTATTACCTGGTTTGCATGAGGCCTTTTATTTCCTCTCCTTTCAGCTATTAACTTTGCTACCATTGCTTTCCACTTGTAACACTGCTTCTTATAATGTCCTGGTTTATTGCAGTGGAAACAATTCTTGTTTTCTTCTTCAACTGCTGGTGCACTATTATTCTTTTCAGGCTTCCTCTTATCAATCTCACTCTTATTATTCTTGTTGTTCTTATTCCACTGGTTTTGTTTCCTCACTGTCAATCCTTCTGCATTTGCTTGCTGTTCTGGATTCTTGTGAAGTACCTTTGCCTTGACTGCCAACAACACTTGCTCAAGGGTGATTGATTCAGCATTAGCAAACAATAAAGTATCTCTCAATCCTTCAAATGACTTTGGAAGTGCTGACATAAGGATGACTGCCTTATCTTCAGTTGACATAGCCACATCTATGTTTTCTAAGTCATCAATAATCTTGTTAAACTCATCTAACTGACCAATTATAGACTTATCTTCTGATACCTTGAAGGAGTATAACTTCTGCTTCATGTACAAACGGTTTGCCAAACTTTTAACCATGTACAACTCCTCCAATTTCTTCCAAACACCTCTTGCAGTGGATTCTTTTGAGATCTCCCTTAGAGCCTTATCACCAAGACACAAAATGAGAGCACTTCTGGCCTTGATTTGTTGTTCTTGATCTGCTGCAACACCAGCTCCTGCAATCTGACCTTCTGGCAATGGCTTAACAGCATCTGACAGACCTTGTTGAACCAAGATAGCTTCCATCTTCATCCTCCACAGACTAAAGTCTGCCTTCTCTGTGAATTTTTCAATATCAAACTTTGTGGTAACCATTTGATCTTCTTCTTCTCCACTGAGTCTTCTTCTTCTTCTTCTGATTTGGCCTTCCCACAGACGGCGCCAATTGTTATGAAATCAACACAACAGATTGCAATACTTTGATTAAAAACCTCAATCAATCTATATCTAATATTGTGTATGAATTTGTATCAAAAACTGAACTTAAAACTTGAAGAATGAAGACAAGAATTATAGTGGTTCGATCATGTTGATCTACATCCACTCCAAAGGAGAATAATCACTATCTTGATGAAACAATGGTTACAATGTGATGAAGATGATGAACTATAACACTTAAGAAACCCTAACTTGTTTCACTAACTTGTGTGATGATGATGATCGATTTCTATATCTTTCTTGCTGTATATGGTGATATATATATACTACATTGATTCATCAGGTCTGCATAATCTGTTATAACTTCTACTCATGATCAACCGAATTGGTTATAACTAATTCTTGATCTACCAGACTGCACAACACCTTCCTTGATCATATGGTTGCATCACCATGTTGATCACCTAGTGTTAAATCTTTCACCATCCAATCCTTCACCTTGCTTTCATCTGATGGACCTCATCAAGTTAATTGTCATGTTCAGCTGATCAATGTCACAGCTGATGCATTACTTGAGCTGCTAGTACCTCTCCAACTGTCAACAACCGATCAGTTTGTTACCATTGATTATTCTAACTTCCTTTCAACTTTGTTGCTAATGGTTGTAACTACCCTCCTATCATTTAATCTTCACTTGATCAAATATTCCTTCATCACACTTTGCAGCAGTCCATCAGCTTCTTTACTGCTAACCATTCATCACCTTGTATGTGTTCATTTATTTACATATGTCATACACACACCTATATGTATGCATGGTCTATATATACAACAAGTACAAATTTGGATTTCTCGAGACGAGCTCGAACCTTGTTGGTCAAGTCAAAATCAGACAAGGAAGACAAGTTTGTTGATTTTAACTCCTTAAGAATCGTAAGGCAGATCTCCCGGAGGTTGATATATTGAGAGACATACACCAATAAAGAAACAGAGAACATTTATCGGATTCTTCTATCATGATAAAGCTTCCGTGCAAGGGTTATCTTTCCAGAATCGGGCATGCCAATGATGGAAATAACATCAAGTTGTTCCGACTCTTCTTTAAGATATCTAATTATGGTGTCTGCCTCATCATCACAACCAACTATATTGTCTTGACTCAAAGTTGGGGGCTGTACACAAGTGAAGGTTTAATCAGAATTTAGATGAGTAATAACTCTGGGCAATGTGTTAAAACTAGCAAGAATACATAATATTAACAAAATTTACAAATTAACTGAAATCCAGTAATCTTATTCACATTATGTACTCGTTGAGTTTTTGCTCAACACACCCCTTCTCTAGTCAGTTTTATACATTTAAAAAAAAATGCTTTAACACACTTCCTTCTTTTAGTCAGGTTTATACATCTTAAAAAAGGAATTCTCAAAATAGGAATTAATAAATAAATAAGAGAAAATCACACTCCATGAACCAAAGAAATTCTCACACTTTTACAATTTATTTATCACATAAAATTCAATAACAAATTATAGGTATACAGCAAGTAGAAGAGCACTTTTCTTCCGTTTAACCAAAATACACCTTAATTTTAAATTTATTATCCCCACCAAACATATAACCTCTTTTACAAGATATTTATTATCAAAAAAATACCAAATCATGTAAAAATAAATAAAAAATTAAAGATGCATGGTAACATATATAGGATTAATACTCCATGAAACAGTGTTAAGGCAGTACCTTAGAGATGTGGGAGGCGTGTGCAACGGTGGGCAAGGCGGTAAGACCCGTCCTGGCCATATCAAAAATAGGTTTGATTTCGAGCTCTCTCAAGTTCCTCAAATCCAGTGACATGGAATTCAGACTTAAAGTTTTGGGTTTGGGATTCATGAGCTGAAGCTCCTTCTGCAGCAAGTGGAGCTCGCTCTCCGTCCCGGCGATCAGGTGTTTTTGGTGTACAGCACATTCTTAATGTTCTCCACCAGGAATGTCACTGCTTTTTCTGCCATTTTTTATGTGGTTTGTGGAGGAATCAACTCAATGCCAACACCTGTTGCAGGAGCATGAATCAATAGTTTTCAGATTATATTAGTAAGATTTAATAAAAGAAAATAAATAGTATATGTAGTTGCTTGTCTTTACTAGTAGTAAGATAATTTGTATTGTAAGTAGTCTCATTATCTCTTTTCAAAAAATTGGTGCACTAATCCTAGGCTATGTTGGGGTTAACATCATATTTGGCATTGGGAGACTACACTTCTTGAGTACCACTAGTACTCTTTAAATAAATTTCTTTTTCCGGCAAAAAAAAAAATAGATGTATGAGAACAATTCTATGCTTCTCTAAAGTCCTTTTCTATACTTTGAAATGAGTTTGAAAAACAATACAGCCTAACAAGTCCTTCCCAGCAAGCCTTTATTGGACATACCAAGTCTTATTCATAATTCATTGTAGATTTTAAACACAAATTAAAAAAAAGAAGAATACACCCCAATATACCAAGTCTTATTCATAATTCATTGTAGATTTTAAACACAAATTAAAAAAGAAGAATACACAGATGTTTTTGTTGACAAGTCCATTACTAGGGTTTCGTCATAAGAGTTAATTTTTTTTTGGAAGAAGTCAAAAATTTTATTAATGCTACTAGAGCATAAGAGGCACTCAAAATCCAAAGTATCATTCACATTCACAGTAGAAAAACAACTTTTTTTTAATGGTAGACAAATAAACCAGCAGCTAGATCTATGATTTGTAATTCGAAAAACAAATTATATTACTATATTATATATATAAGAAAACTAACCTGTAAGAGAGATGATTAGTGTAACTCTTCCAATTTGCAGAGAGCATCCAGGAACAAAGGTTATATAGGAAAATATGTTTTGGGGCGTCTATAGATTTACTAAACATACTTCAAAATTAGTATAATTTAAATTTATTTTAAGTAATATTAAATATATATTACTTATTAAACATACTCAAAATTACTAAATATATCTCATACAGTACAATGGCGTATTTAGTGGGGTACAAGGGTACAACTGTACCTCCAAAACCCACACACTCCCCTACCCCCATTAAAAATATTTTTTTGAAAAAAATTATATATATATATATATATATTTATATATTGTATCCTTATATTATTATTAAATTAACACAAATTTATACTCAATTCATTGCTATTTTATAAATTTATGATAATACTGTGTTAAATTGCTTTTTACAAATAAAATTTCAACAATGTTAACAATAATTATAATTTTAGAGTATTGATTTATTTATTGTACTATTTTGAATGTCATATATTCTCTTGTACGTTTTTTAAAATGGTAGAAGTGCATCTCAATAATACCTACTCCCTCCAATAAACAAATTCACACTTTCTATTTTTGTCCGTCTCATAAACAAGTTCACACCCTCAAATAAGGAAATGCACACAAATCAATAACCCCACAATACACTTTAATTTCTAAATTGTCACCTCTTTACAACTCACATAACTTACTTTATAATTTATTTATTACCTAAAAATATCAAACTACCTCCAAAAAGTAACTTTTTCTTAAACTCCGTATCTACAGTAACTGTGAACTTCTTTATGGGAAGGAGGGAGTACTTTTTACACATCTCAACAACTTTATACATAATTTTTATTAAATTATCTAAAATATTCATTTTTTATACACATTAGCAACTTTATATATTTTTATAAAAATTATTTTTTCTCTATTTTCACATACAAAAAATATGTTTATTATTTATCGGGATGGAAGGATCAATATTTATAATTACATTTCGTAACCCAGAAAAAAAATTTTGAATCCGCCACTGATCCCATATTAAACCTTAAATGTGAAACCTCAGTCTCTCTTCTTGGAATTCTATCGCTCTGCCTTCTCTCAAGCCACCATACTCATTCCGTTGATTAATTAACTGAATATGATAGAGATAAAAATAAATTAAGTTTGATGGTTTGAAAAGGCAAGACTCAATGAGGCTGCATTTATTAATTAATTGAATATGATAGAGGTAAAAATAAATTAAGTTTGTTGGTTTGAAAAGGCAGTATATATATAAACTTAATGAGGCTGCAAATGCAATGGAGTTTTATTTATTAATTTTTGTTCCTGAATGTTCCAGAACTGCAAACTCTAAGTTGATTTGGATTTGATTGATTTTTTAATAAATTCTAAATAGCAAAAAAATAAATCAAAATACAATTAATCTTTTCCTAATTAAAAATAATAATTAATCTTTCCTAATTTTTGTGCAGAGAACAAAGAAAACCTCAATCAACCATCTCAATCAATTACCTACGATAGTGTACAAAGGGAAGATGAAAATTTAGTAGGACGGATGAAGTACTGTATTTTTCACGTGAGATATAATTAATTAATCAATTACCTCAATCAACTATCTCAATCTATTTAAGAGAAAATAAAGAAAATATTTTTTTTTCATCCTTGAACTCTTTCTGAAGTATATATATATATATATATATACCATGAGATGATCGATTTAATTTTATTAATTGCTGACCAAGAGTTTTTAGAGCTGGGTTTAAAACCTTTCTCAAATTTTTATTAATTTGCAAATATTCTTAAAAAGATAAAACAGAATTCAATTTCATTCTACACTTACACTTACTGCAAGATATTATTCACTAGATCAATTTCATATTATAATCCTCCTGTTTAAGCATGCACCATTTATATTTGCGACAAAATAAAATTCAATAAATTGTAGTAGTATTTGGTATTTTCATGACATAATTAATTAATTATTTATTAGGTGTTGAAGATTTAGGCAAGTCTTTGGCAGCCAAGAATGTCTGAAAGAGTATGAAGGCTTCCCTTGGCTTAAACAATGGAACCTCATGCCCAGCTCCCCTCACCGTTGCGAATGTCAGCCCCTCGTACACCTCCGTCCACCCCCCGACCTGCACCAATTTTAGTTCATTTTAATCCGGATTCCCTATTTCATTTCATGTTACGAGTAATATGAAGTTTATTATAACCTGGCCATCTGCAATCCAAGGATACCATGGAGTTTTGATCTTCAGATGGAGCTGACTTAGGGAAAACCTAGTTGCTGTCACTGGAACTACTGAATCTGTATCCCCACTGCAAAATTATATTATGAGAAGGAGTGAGTATTTATTAATTATTTAGAACCTATATAATTAATGGATTATTATGGGTTTCACCTGTACATCAGTACATATCTTATAATTCACAAGCTAATAGTATGGATAGCGGATGGTTTTTCTATTTTAATTTTTAATCATTTAAATTAATTAATAGTAAGGATTAAATTAATGTTTAATCTAACGATTGAAAACGTTCAGGTCCACAAGTGCACTACAGTCGAATTCTTAATTAATTGTACCTGAAAACCCATATCCTAAGGCCAGCAGCAATAAGCTTCTTGTAAATGGGGAGCATTGACTCAAAATAATCATACACGTTCCATTTTTCATGAACCTTTATGCTGCACAGTGACGGATTTAGGATTTTAAACGATTATATAAATTTAAGGGTTAATTGCAAAAAAAAAAAAAAAAACCACGAACTAATTTACTCCTATTGTAAATTAATAATCACTTTTAAGAAATTGCAAAAAAAATCACCACCTCCACCTTTAAGTATTGTTGCAAAAAAACCCTATTGGGTGTGTTTTGCAACAATACTTAAAGTTGGTGATTTTTTTCACAATTTCTCAAAAATGAAGATTAATTTGCAATAGGAGTAAAGTTTGTAATTTTTTTTGCAATTAACCTAAGTTTAAATATAAATATTTTTAAGAATATATATATATATATACCTGCAGGCAGTCCAGTTGTAGGGAATCCCTGTAGTATTAGCATGGAGGGCTTTCTGCACATCCGGTCGATTGTAGTATACCTCGGCGTAGTTCTCGGTACACGGGTCGTAACCCGAGAACCCGCCCCACAGAATCTTGGATGCAGAATGGTGCAGTGATGCATTGCACGTTGGGCCATAAATGTTGTATGGATTGATGCCATTGAATTCACGGTTTGCGTAGTCTACGGCCTCATAGCACTTTTTTTGAGTGTATATTGAGCTGAAATTGCATGATTTCTGAATTAATTTATATGTGTGGTCTGAAATTAGAGAGTGGCTCCACCAATATTCTATGGTTCCAATGTTGTCATTGTAGTAGTCCATATCTGCATTTCCAACCTGCAAATTCATATATTATTTTAATTACATTGAAAATTGATGAAATTGCTACGTGATTATTGTCACGTGACAATGAAAATCAGCAAAAATGAGGCATTTTTGGGTGATTTCAGTATTTTCTGACGAAAATTGTGAAAATGGACTTAAAATACAATAAATTATGCTCTATTAGTATTTAGTTGACACAAAACCACATAAATGTCGGTGTGCACGAGTTCCAATGGCTTCTTCGCTCTCCAAGATTTCCCGGATGGGAATGGTAGTCGATGTTGTTTCCCGAGCATGCACCCTTCACAGACTCCATTGAGTTCTTTGATTGAGGGCAAGTCTCGCATCATTTTCTTTAGCTTTAGAAACTTCAATCCTTTTAGATTGAAATGCCCGAACCTTCTATGCCACAGCCAGGCATCGTCCACTTGAGCTTTCATTGCAACGTTGTTTGCATATCTCCATTGGATGGGAAAACATCTATTGTCGCTCATTTGGACTTTCGTAATTATGAGGGACTTATCCTTCTTGTCATAGATTGTGCAAGTGTTTTCCTCAAAGTGTAGCGAGTAACCTTTCTCGATCATTTGTCCCACACTTAGTAGGTTTTGTTCTATTGTTGGGACTAGGAGGACTTCACTTATGTATTTTTTTCCCTTTATTTGTGTATATGATAATGGTTCCCTTACCAGTTGCCTCCATAAAAGCACCATTTCCTAGTTTTACTTTTGTATTAACTTTTTCAAGTTCACAAAAGATATCCTTATTTTTAGTCATGTGGTTGCTACAACCACTATCCAAATACCAAGTGTCTTTTTCTTCTTTAGATGCAGCTTGGCAAACATAAAACATATAATCTCCATTTTCTGAATTTTCGGAGAAATTAGCTTGGTGTCTACGATTAAATCGATTAATCTTTCCTCCACGTCTAAATTTCTTTTGATTTTGTGGTTTGTCCTTAAACCAACAATTTTTTTCTAAATGATTTCTTCTTTTACAAATACCAACTGGTGGAAATTTATTATTATCCTCCTTAAAATTTTCTTCATTCTTTTTAATATTCTGAGACTGCAAATTTACTTTAGATTGAAAGGCATTATCTATGTCCTTTTCATAACGCCTTTCTAACCTTTTTTCATGAGCTTCTAAAGATCCCATTAATTCTGTGGCTGTTAATTTTGTTATGTCCTTAGACTCCTCAATAGCTGCTACTATGGGATCATATTTTTCTGTGCAAGTTATTAAAATTTTAGCAACTATTTTGTTGTCAGAAAAATCTTCTCCATAGGACCGTAGTTGAGTAACTACTTCATTTACTCTAGCATAATAGTCCTTAGCAGTCTCAGATTCTAACATCTTCAAATTCTCAAACTTTCTTCTTAAAGTTTGAAGTTTAGTAGCGCGTACCTTTTCATTGCCTTGGAACTCCTCCTTCAACTTATCCCACGCTTCTTTAGACGTTTTTGCTCCCATAATCCTTGGAAAGTATTCCTCTGCCAAGCTTATCTGAAGAGCTAGAAGTGCTTGAGAATCCCTCTTTTGATTCTCCTTAATTTTCTTTCTTTGTAACTCATTCAATGTGGAGATATCTTTTGGTGTTGTATATCCAACATCAACAATATCCCACAAATCTTGAGCACAAAGATAGGTCTTCATTTTGATCTCCCAAAAATCGTAGTTGTCACCACGAAAAATTGAAATTGGAATAGTGCGGAATGTGTCGGCCATAGTAATGCCCGATAATATCAAACGAGGCTCTAAAACCACTGATGGTATTTAGGAGTTTAGGATATGAGGTTGGTAGAGGATATTTAGGATATGTGGAATATGGGTTATGGAATTGTGGTTGATGGTTTAGGATTGAAGAAAGTGGATGCTAAATTTTTAGAAAGAAACAGGGGAGTTCTAATGGCTAGTGGATTTGTGAATTGTGATAATTGATTGTTATATCACATATACGTTACATCTGCTCATGCCACCTATTTATAGGCGTCATCCACCTTTCCAATTTCTCTAGATTATTCTAGTCATGTAATGACTACTAAATAGCCTAGCATATTCTAGATAATTTGTGAATACACTATCTACTTTCATCTCTTATAATCTAGAAATAAATAGAATAATCTAGCATCTTTCTAAACTATTCTAGAATATATGCACCACACATTTTTAATAAGGTGGACAAAAAACTTTGAAATAGTATTTATACATAGTATATATTGATTTTATTAATGTAACTAGATGGCTTACTATGAATCCTTTGAGGTTGATGATAGGGTTGGAAGATTTATTATTGTGATCATATATTTTGTTTGCCAATTGGGGAACGTAATGTCCTGCAAACACACGAACGATGCACTCGATTATGCGTACACCTTAATACGACTACGTAATTATTAAGAAACTCGTCTATATATACCTGCATAACTCTCTCCAGAGAGGTAAAAGTCTCTATGTTTGTACTGTGGAAATCTTTCGAGCCATCTTATGAGGAAAGTCAAAGCATCATTAGCTGTTCAAGAAAAGAGCAAATTAATCTTGGTAAGTTGGTCATGTTCATTTTGACGTTGAAGAGAAAAGGTTTTTGTGAGGTGTGAAAACCTGATGTTTCGTCCCCCGATTTCTTGAAATCAGAGGTTGTGTTTGTGTAGGAGTATCCAACACCAGCAGGAGATTCAAGAAACAGAATGTTTGCCACTAGATGAGTAACATGATGTTAGATCTAACATCTGATTGCATGCATGAATGCATGATGGGATTTATGCACACTTTTCATTCTGAGTCGTTCCGGATATTTTCGTACATTTTATTAATAGTTAAAATATACCACACAACTAACCTACGTACTTTTTGATGAGTTTTCTATAATTCTACCCGAGTTTTGATAATTGTTATCAATTACTACTATCCTATGGTGTTGTTCTTCAATTTCTTAATTCACGTGTCCACACATACTATGCAAAAATAACCGGGACGGAGGGAACATAATATATAGTAGCTACCTTGATTCCATGAGTATTGGTTGAGATAGAGGGAGGAACCATTTTTGTTGATCCTGAATGGCCCTATTTCCTCAGATGCTCCATATGCCACTGATGAACATCCTGGTCCTGCAAAATTTAACTCTAATTTTTCAATATTATGACTATTTTAACCTCACAAATTGTTGTTCATTTCATACTCATTTTATTTTCAATTCATTCAAAATTAAAATAATAATTTCAAATTAATGTACGGAGATATATGTAATATTATTATTTTACTCTCATCATGTTGTTTAGAGTTTATCTTTTTAACTTTAACGTTTAAAACATTTCTATTTTAGAGAATTTCTCTTTGACTTTATTCAAAATTAAATTAATATGTGAAGATTATGTGATATTTTTTATTTTACTCAACTGTAATTTATTCATTATTCTTAAAATTTATTATACTCTCTTCTAAGAATTTTTCTCATTAATTCATTAAAAAGTAAATAAATTTAATTAGTACAGATGACCAGTAATGATGGATTAATTATCTTAATTCACTAAAAAAACGGTTAACAACAAATATTTAGTTAATAAAATTTTTAGTTTTATTGTTAAATTGATTTATCAAAACCTAGAAAGCATTTTTTCTGCAAGTCATCTCGAGTTAAAAGGCATCCAAGCAATTGACAAAATTTATTAATTTTTTTTGGGTAAAGTTGTGGTTACCATTAAAATCTAATTTTATTGGTAATCTTAATATGAAGGCGTTTTTTTTTTCTCTTTTAAAGAATATTGGTTGTTCATAATTATGTGGCAAAAAAATTAGGAGTAATACATAGAGCATTTTCAAGCCCAAAACATATTGATTGTTCAAATTAAGGTCAACTCAGCAGCATTACAAAATTGGCTTAGTGAATATACATACACAATTTATCAAAACTAATGTAAATCCAAGAAAAAAATACCCCCCATTGTTTAATATTTAATTTAGTAATAATTTTGATGATATATGTATGGCACCCTAAACCTACAAGTAGAAGGGAATTCAAAATGTGCACGTAGAACAACAAGATCATATATGGAAGAAAAAGGAATTAATTTGACTTATTAATTCAACAAAAATAAAGAAATTAACTTATGAAGAAACAGAACAAAATCCGGGATCAACAATAAATAAATATAAAGAAAAGAGATATATCTTGAGTTTTTTTTTTTCGATTAATGAAAATAAAAATAAAATAAAATAGAAAGATAAAATAACTATGTTGAAACCGATATAAATTAGAGAGAAATCTACGTTGAAGAAGGAAGTTAAATAATTCGAAAAAGAGTGATTATATATATAAGATTTAATTATTAAGTAGTACAAGAGAAAATAAAAGAAAGTGACCTCCATTGAGCCAAAGAACAAAAGGTTTGTCGTTAGCATCAGTGGTAGCCTCCGTCAACCAATAGAAAAGAGCACGGCCGTGTTTATCGTCGACGGTGATGTAGCCGGAGAAATGTCGGAAACTCACGGGCGGCTGGCCCGGGAGTTCCGATATACGGTCCAAGTCTTGTTGTTTGGACTCGATTGTGGTGCAGTTGGTTGATGCAATGAAGTATAAGATGATCAACAATACTTGCAACGCCTCCATTGCCACACTCACTCCACACAACTATTGATCAAGCATACAACTTGGAGAGAGAGATCTTGGGAGAGAATGGTGTTTAATTGGGTTTAGTGTTGCATGTAAATGCAAATTGCCGTTTAATTTTAATTGAGATCTTGAGAAGGTGAGTGAGCATTTATTATATGTGGTTATGCAGGGAATTATATTATAACACTACTCTATGTAATTATATTTTAATACATTATATTATACTCCTTTCGTTTCATTAAAGTTGATATAATTTTTTTTTGGGCACGGAGATTAAGGATATAATAATTTAATGTAAAGTGAAGTAAGAGAAATAATATTTAATGTGCAGTGGGTAGTTGTGAGAAAATTGCAAAACTAGTCCCACCCGTCCCGTCACAGTCTCGTTTGGGTTTGGTCCCAATAATCTTGACTTTAGTCCCAAATATTTTTTTCAGCAATAATGATCTCACACAATATTTTTTTTGCAATTTCCACCCCAAGTAGTCTAAAACTAACAGAAGCCCCTCACGTACATAACACGCGCCGTTAAAGTCATGAAAATCGAGATTTCTCTCCCAAATTCAAACCAATTCCCACCCAAACTGAAACATGAAATTTTCCCTCAAATTGCGTCTCCCTTCCCAAATCCATTCCCTCTCGTCTAACAACTTGAACATTCAAGAATTATGGTAAGTTTTTCTTTTCTTATAATTGAATTGAATAAAGAAAGTATCACTCTTCGCATGATTAAATATTAATCCCTTATTTAATTTATAAGTTAATGGTTGAAGCAAAATATAATGCGTGATCTTCTAAAAGATGAGTTTATCATGAGGAGGAATAAAAGATCGTTACAGTTTTAATAAAAAGCCTTGCACCTGTGGTGCGCCAAATTTAATTATTCAATAAATAAATTATTTAAGCAAATAATTGTATGAGACCGTCTCATATAAGCCCTTATAGAGACACGGGTGAAAAGTGATAAATTCTATAAGGAAAAGTGATATTATATTAATAAAAGTAATAATGTTATTTTATGAACAATTTATAATATAAATGAAAAATAATAATATTTTTATAGCAAAAAGTAGAGTCAAATTTATTTTATGGCTGTAACTAAGAGAAATTATCCCAAAAAATAAATGGATCAATTTTGTTCCATAACTATGAATTTTTTCAAAGGCAAAAGCTCTTGTGTGTCCGGACACAAAGGAACACATTCCGTGTGCCTTTAGAATTTTGTGTTAAATTGTATACCCTTTAGTATAAAGATGTGTACCCATGGTAAAAACTTGTGTGTGCTCGGGCGCACGGGAACACATTCGGTGTGCCTTTGAAATTTTGTATTAAATTGTATACCCTTTAGTATAAATATGTGTACCCTTTATTTTTTGAAGAAAAATAAAATATTAATAAAAGTGTATACCCTTTAGAACAAAATGGTGTACCTTTATTAATTAAAATATATACCCTTTAGAACAAAGCAGCGTACCCTTACTCATAATACTAAATTCTAAAGACACACGGTGTGCGCCTGGGCACACAAGAGCCTCACTCTTTTTATAAATTTGTCCAATATTCACCGGAAACAAAAAGCCCACATGCGACGCACGTGAGGCTTCAATTTGGGGATTTCCGACAAAATTGGTCAAAATTGAACAATTCGGTGAATTATAGGACAAAATTGAACCATTTATATTTTTTGGGATAGAAATCGAATTTTGTCTCAATTACCGGGCAAAAAGTGAATTTTAATAAATTTTGTATCGTGACATTAGATATGGTGTTAAATTGTTGTGGCATTTCTGTAATATTAGTAGTGTAAGAAAGGATATTGTTTTTAGTTTTGCCAGTATGTTTCTAACTCCTTCAGATGTGAAACTTCCATACTATGTATTTTAAAATCTAGATTTGATTCCACAAAGTTAACTCTCTAGGTAGCAAATCTTCGTTACAGGAGAGTACAGCTAATGCCAACCGTGGTACTGTAAACAGCCAAAATTTTGGAGTCGCCCGTCACTAACGTATTCGTCTACACAACCAACGAGGCAGTGAGAGGCGGCATTGCCCTCAGTCCTCCAACTGTACCGGTTATGCTCCATTTTTCAATGGCTGGATATACTGAACTTGCCACTTCAATTGCCTTGGAAGCTTCCTCAGTGGTGAGTGATTTGTTGATCCCCAATCCCATATGGCGAGGTCCATGCACAGCAACCCAAGCGTAACCTCATTTAAAGACAACCAATTCACAAACTTGTCTAACCTCAAGGTATCTTTGAGCATTAACATTCAAAGCTTCAGGCATATAAAATGCTAAGTTCAAAGGTGCTGACAAATGAGGGATGAGTTTCTTAGCAGCATCCTCATGGATAGGCTAGGCTCTATTCTGCAATCAGCAACACAGTTCTCAGCATTCTACTTGTAAAACAAGATGAATCTGTATCAGTAAGAAGTAATATCAACTTTTCATATACAATAAACCACTCTGAAGGTCTTACTTCTGTCATTATATTCATGTTCTTCAAACTGACAGCTGCTCTTAAAGATCCCTCTGAAATTAACCAAGTTAGCCTTAGTTCCAGATGCCACAGAAATCACTAGAATAGAGTGCATCTAAAAAATCCAGCTTCAATAAGATCTCAACCAAATGCAATGCAAGGTCTGCTAAATTGATTCAAATCATGTATCAATTCCTTAGTCATTTCCATTGTATCAATTATAAGTACCCCACCCCCTTTAATCAATTTCATTATCATTGTTATTACACTTCGATACCCATTATTGTTACCATTCCAGGATTTGAACCAAGCGTCTCCTCATTCACTGCATAAGTGCATGGAATTCAATCAGACAGAAACCATTCCAAGTTTCTTTTCAACTTTTATTTTAAAAAAAAAAGTGACTTAAAATACAAATAAACAGCAAAAAAGACAACCAAATAGGGACATGGACCTTTTGGGGAGTAAGGATGCAGAAGTCCACCAGCAATTCCAGATGCACCACCACCAATGCCAACTTCATCATAAACATCAACACAAAGATCCAATTCTTGAGAATCATGCTGTAAATATTTGCTTACACAAATTGATACAGTAATAAGAGACGTAAGAGAAATGAAGAGCCTTCATGGAGCAGTAAATAGTGAAAAATATATGGGATCACATCTGGGCCTATAACTGAAATCACAAAATTGTTGTATTTTACAAACGAGGTAATGCCGAATTTTCTACAATGGCAAGAGAAACCAAATTATCCACTAAAACCTGCAAACGTTGCCCATTTACGAAACAGAGTGACTTGGATTTACTTAATTTAGAGTAGAAACATCAGATTCAACAATATTTTTGCGATATGTAATTTACAAAAATATACTTTATATTTAAAATTAAAAAGTTATAAAATGAAAAGGATGGAATCGAACCCTAGTCGACTAGGTCCACCTCATGAGACTAGACCACTAATCTACGAAAGAAATTCGCTTGCTAAAACCTATATATATATATATAAATATAAATTTTCATTTTGGGGATACAGCCTTATCCCATGCTGCATCCGCCCCTGCATCGGAGTAATGTTGTTCTGGTGAAACTAGAATATGATATAGATTTAGGGGAAACCAGATATCATTGAAGATCTACACTGAGGCAGAGCATCAATCATTCGAAACGTTGAGAATTGAGAAATCAGTATTTTTGTTGATAATATATTAATGCAAATGAAATTTTAAGCATCAATTTACCTACTACATCAAGAGCTACAAAGTATAAATTTAAATGTGATATATAGATAGACATAAAATCCAAAATAAATCTTCATCTTACATTGAAACAAATAAAATCAGAATTTGGAGTCATCTATGTTTAACTAAAGCAACTTTCTACGTTAAAACAAAATCAGAATTTACAGGAGTAGTGATCCATGTTTATTTAAAGCATGACATCAATCCAATTATGCACGGACAATGGCAAGACACCGTTTGAGGTTCTTTTTGAAGGACCACACCTTAATACTCGTTCCTTGTTCCAATTGGTTTCTCTTACAAAACGCTTTCCAGCCTCCGTTCAATGCGTACTGTGAGTTGGTCTTCCAGTTTCTAATCCTCATCCCGCACTCTCCGAACCTACCATCCGGTTCAATCACCGCCACCGGCAGCCCCTTATAGTTGGCTTCAACAATTTTCTCTTCCGTCAGGGACAGCGTCTTCGCCTTCTCGTGCGGCAACGACAGCGGGGCGATATTCGGGTTGACGTCGCTCGGGAACAGGTCTTTCCCCATCACAAGAACTGCACTCTTTACATCACCTCCACAGGCGACGATCCACTGCATCGTTTCTTCATCTCTTTTTCTCTTTTTAGTAGTTTCTTGATTTTCACTCATCACAGCATAGGAGGGTTTCTTGTCGGTTTCCGGATGGTCTGTATTTTGAATTTCAGGTTTGATTTCTTACCATCGCCAACCGCATCCATAGTATCAAGATTCTTGATTTCGAAACCCGATTTCTTGATTTCTTCAAGACAAGCAGGTACCATGGGTTTCTTGATTTCTTCACAGCCCGTAGGAACCATGATCATGGCAGTATCGAAACCCCACTTCATTTTTCTTACATGATGACGCAAAGTACGAGGTTTCTTGACACACGGTTTCTTGAAAGTTGCAGAAAGTAGCTGTGAATCTTCATCTTCATGTGGATGTACTCTTTCTCACCAAATCATCCAAATCAACCTTCCCTTCCATCGGCATCACCGTCAATTCCACCAATTTATTCCACTTGCCCTCTGAATTTGAATCACCATACATCGTAGACATTGTAGAAATAAGGAAGTTGATAATGTATCATATTGTTGTGATCGCTAATTTGGAAGTTGTGATGTGACTAGGTTTTGATAGGGTTAAATAAGAAAAGTAATTTAAATAAGGTAAGTAATTTAATAACACAAGTGTTTTAATTAAGGAAGGAGTATTTCTATGCAGAGTAACCTTATGATCCTCGCATTTGAGGCGTATCGACCCGTATTTTGACGGGGCGACCCGGATACACATAATATTGGAAATTGGAATATCAGGTGATTTTGCAGCCATGGCGTAGTTAAGTTCTCGATGCCGTTATCCGTACCCTAAATCTGAGCTTCTATTATTTTAGTATTTTTAAAAAATATATATATTTTTTAATTCTATAAAGGTTATTTTTCCTGTGATTTTAATTTAAATTTTTTTAAAAAGTGATAATGAAAATGAGTTGAAATTAAAGAAAGCGGTGGTAAGTACTTTATAATTGAAAACAAGTCATAAAAAAAAAACCAAATAAACCTCGTTTCACATGGGGTACCAAACATTAATTTGGTATTTTAGTACTAATAATGTGTAATTCAATTTGTAAATTCGAACAAATCTAATTGAAATAATAGAACAATTATTTAATGTTGGAGATTAGCTTGATCAAGAGTAACAAATGTGAATAGACACTATATAAAAGGCTTATGGTTTCACCGACTAGATGGGTGGAATGAGGGTTGGAGATGATCTCCACCAAATGAATCGGGCTTAGAGATAACTCAAACCATATCTTGGCGGGGAGGCCATTATTACAAATTTTCATCAATGTGTCGTTATTTAATTTAATTTCAAGAATTAATATAAGATTTAAAAATTAATTGGGTGGATCTCAATAAAGGAATTCATTACCAATTTGTTGAACAAAATGTGGGTGGGTCACCCCGCGTGTGCACCCCCAAAATTAGGAGGGATTTAGTGGTTAGGTAGCTCTAAAGCTGTTACACGAAACGAGCGAGAGCTCGGTTCAGCTCGACAAGTTAAAGTTTGGTTAGGTTTGACTCGTGACTACCGAACTCGTCGAAATACTCGTTACGTTATTGAGCCGAGCTCGACTTGACTCGATAAATCTCGATAATAATAATAATAATTTAAAATAAATATTATATAATAATTATTAAATATATTAATATAATAATTATTAAATATAATATTAAATATATTAATAAAAATCCGGCTCAATTAGGCTCGAAAGCTCTTTAAGACTCGAAAGCTTGACTCGTTTTCTTTAAATGAGTTGAGTCGAGCTCGAGCTCGGATGAGTAATTTTCGAATCGAGTTCGAGCTTGTTCGTAAGCTCGTTATCAAATCAAACCGAGCTCGAGTTCAGCTCGATAACTACTCAAGTCGAGTTTGAGTATGCTCTACTCGAACTCGCTTGACTCGTTCAACAGGCCTAGGTAGTTTCATCTTGATACCTGAGGTTTTAGGGTTTGAACCTTGATAACCTCTCCATTGATTTTTTTTTTAATTTTTTTTTGTAATTATTTTATTTTATATAACGAACCTATCCCTCCTAATAACATACTACTGCACCCTTTCTTAAAATTTTGTTTTCACTTGATAACCTAACTAAGATTTTTATCTCTTTTTTTTATAATTATTTTATTTTATATGTAACAACCCTGTTCCTCCTAATACTGTACTACTACATTCTTTCTTAAAGTTTTTTTTTTCTTTCGTTTAGATTAAATCTCTTTATTGCTTCATATTTTCTTCATTTTTTTACTCTAAATTATTAATTGCAAAACAAATTTACACAAAATTCATGATTATATATATTTTTTGTCCTGTCACAAGAGTTACATTTTACTAATTAGAGCGTCCCACTGTAAAAGTTACATTTTTTTTGGCTAATTATAGTGTGCACCCGGGTGCACCCTAAGATAGGGTGCACCCATATACAAATATAAATAAAAACATATACAATTATGTGAAAAAATATATACAATTTAATTGTTAGTTTTTTTAATGAAAAATGAAGTGTAAAAAAATACTCCCTCAGTCCCAGGCTAAGAGGCAACATAAGGTCTCTGGCCCTCATTACTTGGGACGGAGGGAGTATATAATTATTAAAAAACATGTATACACTATTGAATAAAAAGTTATACATATATGTATGTTAGTTTTTTTAATGAAAAACTTAGTGTGAAAAAAGTATACAATTATTATAAAACACGTATACAAAATAGAAAAAAAATGTATACAAAATAGAATAAAAAGACATACATTTATGGGTGTACCCTTGCATCCGGGTGCACCCAATATACACTCTTCTTTTTTTTAGTTAATGAGACTCACATAAATCAATTACTTTATTTTCATGGGTTCACACACCACACTAATAGAACTATCTATTATATATTAACTTATTATATTTCTCACAGAAATTACTATACATTAAATTACTATATTTCTTACATGAATTATAATTTTTTAAATTTATTTATTATACGATTTAAAATATTAAATAATATTTTTAAAATTATATGTCGTGCCCCAAATATTTTGTTCTGGATCCACCCTACACATGGTATTATGTAGAACGTAATTTTGACTTCTGTTTCCAATAGCCTTAGGCTTAGTACCAACAATTTGATTTTACGATTTTGTTCAAAAATGGAGTAATATATATTTTTGATAAACATTAGACGTCCAATAATATCAAATTGGCAAGGGTCAAATTAACCCCTCATCTTTTATGGTGGGATTAAGTGAGCCCCTTATCTATAATTTTGTTCAACTATACCCTTTATTTATAGGTAAAAGATCAAATAAACCTCTTATCTTTTATAGGTTGATCAAATAAGCCTTTAATCTATATTTTCATTCAACAATACCCTTTATTTTTTTTTTTAACTAGAACAACTATACCTTATTTTTCTAAAAATTAAAAACATTAGCTTATAATAATTAAATATATACATAGAATTAAAATTAAAGAAAAAAATAGGGATGAAGAATCATTAAAAAAACGAGTACATAATTATTAAATTTAAAAATAAATAAGAGCAAAATATAATTATTAAAAAGAAATACATAATTATTATTTAAATTGAAAAAATACACTAATAAAAGGGATATATAATTATTAAATTAAAAAAATCCTTCTACCCCTTATCTATTATTTTGTTTATTTATTTTTCTACTTCTGCGTAAAAGTATCATTTATTCTTCTCTTTTTTTTTTTAAATATGCTTTTCATTTTGCCTTCTACTTTGTTTAATAATTTTATTATTATTTTTCAATTTTTTCGTAAAACTTTTTATTTAATATTCAATTTTTTATTTTTTATTTCATTTTAGCAAAATTATATTTATATATTTTTTTATGTATTTGTAATTTATTGTTCTTGTATATTTTTATTTATTATATTAATATTATTAATAGAATGATTTATGTTTTAATTTTTAGAAAAATAAGGGCATGGTTGTTCTAATTATAATAAATAAAGTGTATGATTAAATAAAAATAGATAAAGGGTTCATTTGATCTCACCCATAAAAGATAAGGGGTCAATTGAGCCTTTATCTACAAATAAAAGTTATGTGAAACGCTCTCACACAAGTCTTTGCCTAATAATAACGGTCTCATTTATTACCACTTTATTATATAAAAGTTATCACTTTCTGGCCGTCTCACGTAAAGGCTTATGTGAAACGGTCTCACACAAGTCTTTGCCTAATAATAATAATAATAATAATAATAATAATAATAATAATAATAATAATAATAATAATGTCTTAAATTATTTTTACTAATAAATTATGTTTTACACATATCTTTATTTTTTATTAGTATTTGGTAAAAATGGCATGTGTGATTTTGACTTGTGTTTCCGGTAGCTTTGGCTTATCTACCAACAATTTGATTTTACAATTTTTTGTTTAAAAATGGATTGATGTTACAATTTTGTTTAAAAATAGAGTAATACTATACGTTCAATAATATCAAATTGGTTGCTCTCGCGCGGAATGATAAAGCAGAGCATGCAACGTGTATTGTTGAGCAACAGTTTAGATTTGTGGATGATTTATTCATCCATTGATTTGAATTTGATGTGAATTCCTCCACTAATGTCTGTATTAATCACCTTCTTCGTCTTCATACACCAATAGGTTTTGCCTTTCATCTCCACCATCGCCGTTTTCTCTCTCTACTGTTCCGTGATTTGCCGGTGACCAGTCGGCTATCGAAATTGGTAATTACTCTCTTCCGAATTTCATTTCTCCTCTTTCACATCGCAATAATACACTGATTATGCGCATTTCGATGAAATGAGGACGCAATGTTTTCTAGTCATTTATATTCGTAAATTGTTTAACATTCAGATGCTCATGCGCTTTTTTGAGTGGGAAATTGAATCTATGGGCTATGGGCATGCCAATTCGTTTTGTAGCTAAGTAATTTGATTGCATTTTCCCCTGATGAGATTATTGAGGCAATTTAGCGTGGTGTGATTTAGGTTGTTAATATTGTGCTAAACATGTTTAATGATTAATTATGCTGGAAGTCTTTAGGCATTGCTTGTTTCCTTCTCTTGTTAATTAAGGAAGTTTGGATCTCTCTCTCTGGGTTTTGATTCATTTCAAAATGGCTTCTGGAAGTAGCAGCCAGCAAAATTTTAGTAAAGCCATTATTGCTATTAAAGACTCTACATAGGTTGGAATAGCCAAAGTCAATAGTGAATATAATACGGTGATGTATTCTGCATCAATATAATGCACTGAGACCCCTTTATTTAAGAAGGTTAACTGCATACTTCATTATAGTACTAATTACTATTTTAGGATGTAAAAGTCTCCATTCTTAAAGAAACAAACCACAATGATGTCTTGCCAAAAGAAAAGCATGTAAGAGGTGAGATCAACGTGTTTTGCCTGTCACGAATTCTGTTTTCTTGAAATTCTGATAGTGGTTTTGATTCGTTTAGTTTCTCTGAATATGAAGTTCTAAATTAGCTATAGTATCTGAACTAAATTAATTTACCAATTTGTACTCTAATTTTGTCAGCAATTCTTACTGTATTCAGACACTAACGAGGCGTCTTGGAAAAACACATTATTGGGTGGTAAGCTTCTTGGCCTCTCATATCAAATTCTTATCCGTTTAGTTACTTACATTTAATGTCATTTACTAGTGTTAGCTTTGCATATAATGTTCTATAAATCAAATTGGCATTGATCATTTCTCCTAATATGTTTAAATTAGTACTATTTTATAGATATATTATACTGGTAAATGGTGTAGCATACAACATATATATGTGATTGAATTTTTTTCCAATCTGTTTCTTGATCTTCATACATTGTGTACTAACATCTTTTTTCAGAAAAAGAGTCGGCATTTCTTGAAAGCGTTTATTTCAAGCCTGTGTTTATTATCAATAATTTTACATGATTTCTCTTGCATATTATACTATTTTTTGAATATGATCCTTCTCTTCTCAGGTTGCGCTGAAAAGTTTGATTGTTATACTTCGTGCATTAAGGGAAGTTGATAATTCATTTTATGAGGAACTAATTTACCTTAACAGACGCAGAGGTCATTTTTTGGATTTATTACATTTCAAGGATGATTCAAGCCCCACCGGTATTCTTCATTCTTTGACTTAAGCAATCAATAATGAGCACTGTTGGTATGGAAAACTGACAATTAGAGGTTTTCTATTTCTAAGCATGGGATTATTCCACTTGGATTCGTACGTATGCTTTGTATATTGAGGAGTGCTTGGAATGTTTTAATGTGCTCAAATATGATTTTTATAGGGATCACTCTGTAAGCTTTTAATTTACTCCTATTTGATTTTGTTTTATTGGATGCTATTTGATTTTTTAAAGAAATATAAAACAAGGTTGAAATTTTCTTCACTGCTTTGTTCTGACTTTCTGTATTATCCCTAGCTACTTCGCTATTATGAAAGCTATTCAAGAACAGTAATATGCTTGGAGCTACTATATTTCACCCCTTCGTTACGAGCCAACTCTTATTTTGCAGAGAACGAAGAAGTTTGGCGTTCCTAACTTGCTTGAGCAGTTACCTTCTTTACAACAACTTCTTTTTCACCTGCTCTGTTGCCAGATATTGGCAACCAATTACTAATTGTTAGTGCAGAAAGTAAAATTGTAAGTTTGAGATCAACTCATGCCTAGTGTCATTCAGCCAGGTGGAGTTGCTCTACATAATTTCATGATCCAGTATGCTCTCTCAATTGTGAGCGGTTATGATCATTTCTGTTACATTCCTCCTACTCTCTGTTCCCACTATTAACTTAATTTGGCTTATTGCTTTTTTTATCTTTGCATTGTGGTTTTCTACTTCAGTTTGCAGCAGAAAGTGTGAGGCTATATGTGTCAATAACAGATGGTGTACTTATATTGGTTGACAAGGTTTGGAATAATATTCATTTGTTTCATAACAGTGATTTATTTCTCCATTAGAACCAGCTCGCATTCAATTTTATGCTTAATAGTTTTTTGAGATGCCACGTAGCGATGCTGTGAGAGCACTTGAAATCTATCGGAAGGCGGGTGAACAGGTATGATTTTGAGTTGTGATCTGCACGTATGCCCCTGTATATTGTTACAGGCCCAGAGGTTGTCTGAATTCTTTGAGATGTGCAGGAAGTATGTTAAAATTGAACAGGTTGAAACCATATCCCCCCCTCCCTCTTTCCATTATTCCACTCATTATTCAGTTACATTGACACCGAACTGCAGCCCCCTGCTACATTTTTGACGACTATGGAAGAGTACATAAAGGAAGAACCCCCACAACAATTGACGCTTCCTTGGACAGATGTACGTACTTGAAAACCTCTTACTCAACATGATATGCCTCCCAAAATTGTGTATAACTTCAGACTTTAGAATTCAATATCATCATTAGATTTCAACTTTTACACTTACCTATGGATTAGACCAAATGGCATCTCTATTTGTATAAGCAGCACTAACAGTTTCTATTTCTTTTCTGATTGTGAAACACCTCTAAAATAGCTAGACTTTCCTCTTTGTGCCGCCAGAAAGACATGCATGTGCTACTGCAAAATTGAAAGATAATTTGGATACTGATTCCAAGCAACGCTTCTCTGAAGAGGGATCAAATGCATCCGATGATTCTCGTGACTCAACCGGACCTGACCAGCCACCACTGATTCCTGATCTATTGATAGGTGTTTCTCACTTATCGCATCTCCAAATACAGAGATTTGTCTCATAATTAGCTCAGAGTAATCGTATCTTAACTCTCAGAGCTGGGATGATCCCATATTCCCATTCAAGAAGCATCTGTATCTGATGAAAACAATTCTCTTCCCTTAGAAACAGCTGCACTAGGTGATTCTTCCTATATCTAATGTAGAACATTTTATCCTAAATTGTCTAACAAACATCAAAACAGGTTCAGAGCCCACGACCGAGCTTGCACTAGTTACAACACCAGTTCCAGATCCCCCTTCAGTTGACCTCACCAAGGTAAATCTTTTTCTTCATCAACTCATGCACCCACCAAGTAATCTTTTATTTGGTGCAATAACTTTTTAAAATCTCTAACGATCTTGTTTAATCGAACAGGGCGGTGATTTGGACATATCAGTACTCGACTGTTTATACAACGCTCCACAGACAACAACACACACCAACGGACCTCATCAAACACCAAACTCCCCTTCTAATCCTTTATAACCAAATGCAGATAGACGGAATCCCTCAACAGCAACAAGCAACGACTGATCAATACTATCAGAAACAATACATGCAGATATCAGGATTTCCCCAACAGCAACGAGCATCTGCAAAGCCAAAGCAGCATCACCACCACCATGGATCGTCGTCGTCTTTTGGTGACCATGCTTTTTTCCAGATGACAGAAATGCCCCAATTAGAAGCTCCCATGAGAAAACTTGAATTCGGTGCCATGAGCTGAGTTGGCACTATCTTTCTACATCTTTTTCAATTAAATTAACTATCGATTTACAAGAGCTACAAAATATATATATATATATATATATATATATATATATATATATATATATATATATATATAGAAAACATTTAAATAAGATTTTGTTAGTGAATATTAGATAGACATAAATCCAAAATAAATCTTCGATTCATCTTTCTTAAAACAAATAAAATCCAATAGAATTTGTAGTCATGCACGTTTAACTAAAGAATATTTCTACATTATAATAACAAATACAATCAGAATTTATGTATAGTAACTAAAGCATCTTTGTACATTAAAAGAAATTAATAAAATGAGGATTTACAGTAGTGATCCATGTTTAAAATTAAAGCTATGCACGAACAATGGCAAGACAGCGTTTGTGGTTGTTCTGGAATGACCAGACCTTAATACTCGTTCCTTGTTCCAATTTGTTTCTGTGACAAAAGGCATTCCAGCCTCCGTTCAATGCGTACTGAGAGCTGCACTTCCAGTTTCTGATCCTCATTCCACACTCTCCGAACGTACCATCCGGTTCAATCACGGCCACCGCCAGCCCCTCACGACTGTCAGCTTCAACCATTTCGTCTCGCGTTAGGGACAGCTTCTTCGCCTGCTTCTGTGGCAAAGACAGCCGGGCCAGAATTGGGTTGACGTCGCTGGGGAACATGTCTTTCTTCATCACAAGAACTGCACTATTTGCATCGCCTCCGCAGTTGACGATCCACTGCATCGTATCTTCATCTCTTCTTCTCTTTCTACTACTTGGTTGATCTTCACTCATCACAGCATAGGAGGGTTTCATGTCGGGTTTCCGGATGGTCTGTATTTTGAATTTCAGGTTTGATTTCTTGGCATCACCAACCGCAGCCATAGTATCAAGATTCTTGATTTCGAAACCCTGATGATGCGATTTCTTGATTTCTTCAAGAGCAGTAGGAAGCATGATCATGGGTTTCTTGATTTCTTGACAGCCCGTAGGAACCATGATCATGGCAGTAGAGAAAGTACCCCAATTCAGTTTTTTTCTTACATCATGATGACGCAGAGTACGAGGTTTCTTGAGACATGGTTTCTTGAAAGTTGCAGGTGAATGTTCATCTTCATCAACATTAATCTTGTGTTTGCGCACCAAATCATCCAAATCGACCTTCCCTTCCCTCAGCATCACCGCCAATTCCACCAATTTATTCCACCTGTCCGAATCACCATACATGGTAGACATTGTAGAAATATAAGGAATCGCAGAAATATAAGGAAGTAGAAAAGTAATTTAATTAAGGTAAGTAGGAAGGTGGAGGGTTTAGTTCATTGTTGAAATATATATAAGTAAAGTAATTTAAATAAGGTAAGTGTGAGGGTTTAATTAAAATCGGGGAGGGGTACAGCTGTATAATATTAATCTGGTATTTTCCCCACCCGTATCTTAGCGGAGATGGCCGGGAGGCCATGGTTACCGTTACACCATATGTGCTG